>BJCN01308416.1:0-19699 GCA_018326445.1 Flaveria brownii
TACTCAGAACGCTTCCAAGCATCAAGTGCACTCACTGCTTGAGCATCGGCCCCATCAGCAAGTGTACGAGGAGACACGGACAAGAACCACGCAAGATTCAAGGTACTCAAATAAAATAACATATTTTACTGCCATCTCTTAAAATTCAAACCAGAGAATTTCACTGGTTTTTTCCGCATGGCTGGCCACAGCCCCGGTAGCATTGGTACCAATCAATGGTCCCATTGTTGTGTTAGAAATAGTAGATGTAGCAGAACTAGAAGCCATTTCTGAAATGATAGAACCAAAACAAGTCAATTCCAAATCAAGGATATGTAACCTTTAAACAAAGCTGTTTTCAAAATATAGCACAAATCAAAGTATAAATTTTTAAAACATAAAATTAATGATGTTTTGAAAATCTGTTTTAAGTTTGTAGGAACATCGTTCACAAAATAACATAAACACTTTATTGATAAAGTACTTTGATTATAATACGGAAGAAACAAAGATACTGATTATAGTATTTATAAGAAACACCAAATCAAACAGGGTAAAAGGAACTATGGCTGAGGATTTCTATTAAACAGAGGTCCTTTAAAACATATTTCGGGCCACCCAGGTGAATCCCGTCTGTCTCCCAGGGTACAATAGCCGGAGCAGAAGTACTGCCGGAGTCAGCCTAGCACCTGAAACAGATACCTGAAACAAGAGAACGATGTTGCTAGAAAGCAAGAAAATCTTCTTGTTGTGTGTTGTGAAACATGTAAAGTCGCATCCTGCATAAGACACCAGGTCTTGTATATATGTTGTAAAATATGAGGCAGTTACAAACTGAAACATCAAAGGTCCCTTAGTTAAGGCCTGGATTATTAATAGTAATGTGAACAGACTGCCTGTTACACCACAGGAAGTCCAGCAGTCAGTCAGCACTTCAAAAATACAAAGGCGGCTCTCGGCGATGGGAGCGTGCGAATTGCAAAGTGCACCATCAAAGCGCCACATTGTGCCCATCACCTGAGCCCGGCTCGTGCCCGTGCGCGTTGGGTGCTTCGCACCCTTGTGCTTGACCTTGGGTGTCCCTCAACATATATGGGAACCAATCCTTTGGAAAATCCCACTTATAAACTCATTTTAAGTATACCAGTCTACCAATGTGGGACAAGAACTTCCACTCTGTTTTTCACAGCTTTTATGTTTCAACCACAAAACTTCGAGCATCGATATCTCATTCATTTTAGCTCCATTTTGGACACGGTTTGGTTCTTTGTGTTCCTCTCACTTAAGAGAACACATACGAAATGGTTTGGTAATTAACTGTAATAAATACAATTAATAATTAATGTCTCAAAATGAGTGAGAAATCACGTTTTTGCTCACTAAATTTCCAACATGATGGTGGAGATGGGGGTGCGGTGGTGGTGGAGAGGAGTGGGTGGTAGATTGGTGGATTGTTGGTGATGGTGGAGATGGGGGGTGTGTGGTGGTGGTGGTGATGAGGAGTGGTAGTTTAATGGTGATGGTGGAGATGGATGTGTGTGGTGGTGGCAACGGCGGCATCGAGGAGTGGTGGTGATGGTGTGGATGTTGGTGGTGGTGTGATGGTTGAGATGCAGAAGAAGAAGTGTGGGTGGGGGTTGGAGAAGAAGAAGAAGGGTGGGGTGGGAGTTGGGAAAAAAGAAGAAGGGTAAAATGGTAAATGTACAGTTATTTAACGTTTAAACTAACGGCCGTTAGATTCATGGACGACATGTGATATTTTTTCAAATCTTAGGACTAAATCTGTAATTTTCCAATCCCAGTGACGAAAGGTAAAATTTGAGCAAAATCTCATGGACGATCCGTGTAATTTAGTCTATAGATTTATTAGATAAAGTTATACATTTTTGTCATCCTTATATTTTATATTCCAAATCGTAATCCTATTTTATTTTTATTTCTTTCCTTATTAAAATATATGATAAATTACCAGTATCAAATAATATATTGTAGATACTATTAAGAATATATATGATCTTGTTTAAATTTACGTTTATCTTGTGCATGTATTTTTTCTACTTTTTGAATTTAGAGTTCTTTAATGAGTGTGTATCGTATGTTCCATGATGATCACAATGAAAACTACAATCCGTATTTGTGAAAACCTGAAAGGTGTATTAAAATTTATATTAGCCATGTAAATAAATATGTGATGGTTACATATGGTTGAAATTCCATATCAATATATGGAAGTGATTACTTATAGTAGATTAATATCTATCTATTATAATAAAATAAGATTTTGAATGAAGACTTGATGCAATTCTAGACCTCTTAATTTTAATTTTCCCGCCTCCCTCTCTTATTAAATCATTACATTAACTATTAATCCTGATATTTATTTTTTATATTAAAAATAGTTTTTATATAAATTAAAAAAGATATTTTAATAAATTAAAAGTTATTCTAGAATATCAAACTTTTTTAAAACTATGAAGTACTTTAAATTTGGTTTTTTGAAAAAATAATTTTTTTATAAACTAAAATAATTAAAATTCGAAGTTATAATAAGAAAATTTTTAAAAATGACATCTTTTAAAACGGTTTGGTTTGGAACAAAATATATATTTTGTTATTAAAGAAAATGTATATATAGTCTTTACTCATATATAATTTTAATCATATCTTATTTTAAAATATTATTTTATAATTAATAATTTTATTATTTTAATTATTTATTAACCAGTGTAATACACGGAGTACTAACCTAGTTTCATAATATAAGCTTGTGCTTAGTTTTTACTTGTTAGCAAAGCTTATGTATTAAAATTGAAACTAATTTCATAGTGTTATTCTAATGATCAATGCACACACCTATTAATACTACTGTTAAGCTATATATTTCTCTATTGTAAGACTAAAACCTTTTATAACATCTAGGTTAGAAAACATACTTATTACACAGTTTGATACTGTTAGGTTACAAAACCAATTTCACAGCTAAAATTCAAATTATCAAGCTATGTGTATCTGTTTTAATCAAACTGAATTTTAATAACCAAAACTATTACTAATGGCCCAATAATACCCTGGGTAGGGTTATTATAAAAAGAGAGAAAAGACTAAAAAATGAGTGAATGATTATTATCCATTCGATTTTAGATCCAATGCCTAAAAAAATTCGATGACATAATGTTTGATGCTTGAAATAACATAATACTAAAAATGTAATTTTTTTATGTTTTCCAATTTATTATGTAGTTCCGATGATGTCTTTGTATCTCGCCAAAGTAGTTCATTATGTCTATTGCGAATATCAAGTCTATTGCTGGTTATTATGTTATTCATTTTATCTAATGTAAACCATTGTGTTATATATTGTGCTTTTTAAAATGATAATTTTCAAATAACATAATAATAAAAATGTAAATTTTTTATGTTTCAAGTTCATTATGTATTTATCATCAGATAATTGTGTAATCTTTATTAATTCAAATATTACACAATGATCTAACGAAATTACACAATAAATTAAAAAAAATGTTTTTATAACAACATTATACGTGTTTTAAAGATTAAAAAACTCATGTTTTTATGGTGTAATTGAAAAATAATAATAATAATATCGTATGTAAAAGTTATGAATTGTAAAAAAAAATATGAAACTTGAGAATGGGGAACATTACCAATTTGCCCCCAATCTAATTTTGATCAAAAGGACACGTGTCAACATCTTAATCCTTTTTAAACATTTAGTTTTAAAAGACTTTATATTTCAATCTTTTTCTAATACTTCATACTAATGAATTTGAGTATTTTGACAATACTCTTAACATTAACTTTGTTATTATTAGTAATCTCAGTAACATAATTATTAAATATTTACCCTTCATAGAAAAACATATTTAAATTGGTTTGAATCAAGTCAATCAACGCTAATTATGCAACTAGACTGGCTTTAGCAACGTACAAAAGTAAAACCTCATAGTGTAATTAATCAATTATTCACTACGGATTACAATCAGCAACTGGGTTATATTTTGAGTTAATAAAATCAAATCTCTTATCACAGGAGACATAAGTAATTGTTGCATATTACATTACGCATGAGAATTTGCTAACAATATTAAAGCGTAACCTAAAGATGAAACTAACCAAAAAGAAAACTATAAGGGTTAATAAAGAAAAGTAAGATCTCATTGTGATTCGTCGGTGTTATCACCCCGAAATCCTAGGTAAAGATTAATAAAAACTCGATATATGTTTAAAGATTCATTCATCTGTTTCTTGAAGTCAATTAAACCCTAAGAGACCAACATAACGCAACGATTCAAGAGTGCGATACGAGGTATGATCATAATCACCCAGTGTTATATTATAAGGCAACTTAATTTAGTTCGAGTTTAACGATGCTTAATTAATTAGTTGCATGCGTTGTTGTTGATCGCCAGAAATTAAACAGGAATACAATGAAGGGTAAACAAATTAAGGAGGTAAGAATTAATATACAAGATTAATGTTGGGTTCTTGATATGTTATTGGTCTTCTTAACTGGTATGATCATGCATGAAGTTGGTTCGATTTTTTTTATTTTTTTTTTTATGTTTTAAAGTTTTAGCTTTTTAATAGTGAATACACACTATTTAATTACTATTGTAGAAGAAATCATCACGCCTGCACTTTGTAAGATTTGATAACACGTACGACAAGCTTAGGTTTTTGTTTTTACTTACGCGTGTTGGAGTTGTTATCTTACTATTCTCATCAAATCACGATTGAATATTGAGTTCTCATGTAATTAACATTCATTGATAGGCTCAAAACATGTGTATGATATTTGAGGTCGGACATGAGTCCAAGATATCTTCTGTCTATGGTAGAAGCATGGCCGGCCTGAGGTGTGCTGGGTGGGCAACCGCACATGGCCCAAATTATCGAGCAACCCGTTTTTTTTGTCATTTAGGTTCTGGGTGTTGGTTAACATATTAAAGGGGTCTCTTTAACCCAATTAAAACCCATAAATTATAACATATATTAAAGGGGTCTCTTTAACCCAATTAACCAAATTAAATTTGAAAAGTTAAAAAGTATTTTATTAGGGTTTGATTCCAACGATTTTAACACACTTGATTGTTGATTACACCGCATCACCTACACTCCATTGATTTGGACCTAGTGACTTAGCACCATGCCTTGTGCTCCGGGCCTACCGTATAAAAGTTTCTAACTTAATGGGCCTAAATTTATTAATTTGTCACATACGAAAACTTAAATTTTACTTAGAAGTAGGATTTAACTAAGGTGTTAATAAGTTAAAGTCGTTAATTTCAACTATTTTGCATATAGTAATATAGTTGTGGAATTTTGGCTTCTGTAATCAAATATACAAAAGATGTTAAAGAGGATATCATGTGTTTATTCTTTTGTGGGTGTGGATATATGTTAATGAAGCTTGTTTTCAACTAACAATGTTGATCTTTTGGCACTGTTTAGGACATCATAGCACTAGATTCAGAGGATGTTAAGAGGAAGTATAGGAACTTCAGGAAGTTTGATATTGTTGAGGACCATTCAGATCATTACTATTCAAAATCAAAATCATCAAACTGGCTGGAAAGTGTTGTTTTAATTTAAAATTTGTAGTAAATTATGGTCAATCCTTCATCCATCTTTTGATTATTTCTGATGTTTTTGCTATAACATTTGCAGCCACCAAGAGACTGGGCTAAAAAGATTCAAGAAGAATGGAGTATTCTTGTGCGGGACTTACCTGGTCCGTTTTGCTACTTTTTTTTTGTTTTCTTTCTTTTTTTAACTGTGAAAACCTGTTACCAGAAGTCAGTATCGTTTACGTTGGTTTAATTTTGTTGTTTTGTTGCAGATAAGATATATGTTAGGGTTTATGAAGGGAGAATGGATCTCTTAAGAGCTGTGATAATAGGAGTAGAAGGGACTCCATATTGTGATGGTCTTTTCTTCTTTGATGTGTGCTTCCCTAAACACTACCCTAGAGATCCTCCGGTATGTCATCTCTTGTTTTTAGGATTTTATTTTTTATCTATGGTTAATATAATAAAAAACCAGCATACTTTGATGTCTTAATCTAATTTTAACATATTAAACTCGTTAAACTTTTTAAAATGCACCTGTTCATGATTTCAACAATATATATGTAGGTGAACCTTTTGCTTATGTGAATGTCAGATACACTCTTTTGTTTACATGAAACATACCTCATCAAATTTAATTGTTCTATATACTAGTTTATATCATCTTATATGTTTAAAAAATTAACATTGTAGTACTTATTCGCGTTTAGAACGCCACTTCATTAACTTTTGATTCACTTAACGTGTAACAACTTATTATATCATTTTTTCACATGTGCGTGTTTCTTACAAGTTATGAGAGTTTAATATTATAAAATTGAGTTGACTAATGTTTTTCGTGTAAACTAAGAAAGTATGCTAGTTTTTATAATATTAACAATATGTATCTTACATGATCTATAATAATAAAAGAATTTTAATGGTTTGTTTCAGGAAGTATATTATCACTCGGGCGGCCTACGAATCAACCCGAATCTCTATTGCAATGGTCGCGTTTGCTTGAGCGTTCTAAACACCTGGCGCGGTACTAAGGAGGAGAAGTGGACGCCCGCCATTTCGACTATGCTTCAAGTTTTGGTCTCTATACAGGGTATGGTTTTGAATGCAAAACCCTATTTCAATGAACCTGGATATGAATATTTAAGAGGATCTGTTTCTGGAGAAGAACAATCACTGCAATATAATCAACAAACTCTAGTTTACTCTCTGAAAACTATGGTTTACACCATGAAGAAACCACCCCAGGTATGATTATAATGGTTACATAAAAGATGCTATTGTTTTCTAACATGATCAACGGATTAACTTGAATTGTTCTTTATCTAATATTAGCAAAAAAGGAACATGTTTAAAGTCACCCGAAATTAATTATAATGCATACATGACTCCTAATTTGTTTTATACAGATACTAAGGTTATCATTGTTGTAAAGTCATAATAATATTATGTCTTTACACGTAACTATTTCTTTTTAGAAAAATAGGCATTAAGTGTTTTGAGGTCAATCAAAGCGGATAAAAAACTTGTTTTTAACTTAAACCATAATTTGACTGGTTTCAAGTAAATAACCATGAGAATCACATATGCGTGGAAGAGAGAAAAATAGAAGGTTATGTGATTACACGTTTGGTTAAAATAACGTGTAGAAATATTTATGTGGTTCTCGTAGTTCTATGTATAAAATTGGTCCCGGCCCTCTAACAATGCACGCTCATAAACTTTTCATCGATGGTAGTGCATAATAAGGTTAGAAACTAAGTTTTGCTACTAGATAGCTTTGTGTAAATGTTGACACCATAATGAACAAGTTCTTTTGAAGTTGAATTGTACATTATAAACACTTAGTGGTTTGTGATAAGGGCTTATATGTGTTTAATAATTTGATTTTTTTGGATGCAGCATTTTGAAGATCTAGTGATTGGTCATTTTCGTGATCGTGCAAGTGGTATTCTGACAGCATGTAAAGCTTATCATAAGAAAGGCATGGGATTAATCAAGTATGGCATTGACGTGCGTAATAAGACTGATCGTTCACTAAAGTTCCAGAAAGAAATAGAAAAGTACATGCAGACACTTGTAGTAGCATTTAAACACATAGGAGTAGAGGATCTAGAGCACTTCGTGGCCCCAATCGAAGGGAACATGGATCAAAGGGAAAATAATTTGATTCAGAAGATATTTTCATGTTTCGGCATTAATAGAGATGTTAGGGCGGTTTAGCCCCATAGTACAACAAGTAGAGTTTTTATTGTCAGACCCAGACTCAAGAAAACGAGCCTTGCAAGTTTAAAAGTTTAAAGGTTTAAGATTTTTCTATTATTTAAGTTGCCATTAAACTCGACTATGTTTTAAAAGTACTTGCAATTTTTTAGTTCCTCTCTTACCATATTTGTTACTGATCTAGCAATAAGCATATTACACGTGTGATCGTGGTAACCAGTCATTAGACGATTTTAGGCTGCTTTGTACGTAATATTACATTTACCTTCATCTACACAATTTAAAACACCATGTCAATTCCCAACACGGCAAAAATCTCTCATCCCGTCTACATACGCCGTCCGACGACCAAAATGCGAGTGTTTGTCCTAAGATTATCCCAATCTTGTGGCTTCAAATACAGATTTATCCCTTATGTCTACTCTTTATTCAACAGTGGTCACTCCTCACTATTCACTAATGCACAAGGTATCTTTCATCTTTTTATGTGGTGGTTGTTATTTGTTAACACACACACACACACAAACAATATCCAAAGTAGTGGGTCCAAAAATATCAAGGCCCAAACACATACAATCCAATCCAACAAAATGATAAACCACGTGCAAGGCACGTGACACCACACCCCCATACATCCCACCAATCACCCAACTATTCTTCAACAGAAACTCAAAACCAACACACACACACACACACTCACACTCACACACACACTCACACACACACACACTCACACACACTCACACACACACACACACGGTGGTTCCGATGGCTCGTGTAGTTGTGACTCTTACGGTTCCCCGTGCCTCCGCCTTACCGGCGGCACCAGTGTCTCCGATCGTATCTCGCCGGAGCTTTGTAACGTTGCCGGAATCTAGAGGTTTGAAACTCCGGTCGCCGGAATATTCTGGATCGGTGAGCTTGAGGTCTAAATTAGGGCGGAGAGGAGCACGTGTTGTGTGTCAGGCTCAGGAAGCTGTTCAAGGTGAGAATTGTTTACTGATTAATGGTGTTTGATCGTTTTGCAGTGTGTTATTGACCTAATTTTGTTGCAGGTGGTTGTTAGATTTGTTATTAGTGGATGATTTTAAGTTTGTGTAGTGATGTTGAAGTTGAGAGGTGTATTCGTGTTTGAATAGGGATTAAAATTTGTGTTAGTGATATATCTTCGTGTAGCTGAAGATATTGTGATTGTTGCAGGAGATTGTGAGTATATTGAGTTGTGTTTTGCAAAATTGGTGTAATATCTACTACTTTGAAAGGCAAAATTGATATGTATATAATATATTTTGATTTAAATATTAGAGCAGCAGAGTCATAATATAGAATCTGAAGATAATCAGATTCTATATGAAATATGGGTAGTCAAAGCGGCCAGGTGCATTCGGCACAAAGGGGGAGCCTTGAGCCTTGAGGCTAGGCAAGCAGGCCGTTTTAGGGGGTTTAGACGTGTTGTAGGCAGGTTTACGCTAGTTTAGACATATTCGACACCATTTTTAGATATATCAGGCCAGTTTTAGACGTCTCAGACAAGTTTTGCGTGAGCGCCTTGATGGATGCATGCGGTATAGTTGTGCCTCCCTTCTCCTGGGCGCTTAGGTGAGCGCCTTTGACTGCATAGGCTAATGAAAGTTGAAAACGATTTGCTTGATAACAAAGTCAAAGTTTAGCTCTTGGAGGGTTGAAAGTAATATATGTAGCCAAAATGAATTTTGCACATGTGAAGTTAATTAGTGGGGAACTTCCATTGTCCATTTGTGTTGATGCACATGCATATTGGTAAGATATGATGATACTTTGCTATAAACTCCAGTTGTTAAAGCATTACAGAGGAACTTAGATATGAAGTATAATATGCATATTTGCGAATATATATGTAATTTGATTAGATCTAGCATTGTTCACCTTGTCATATAACTTTAATCTTTTAGGTTTTTGGACTAATAAACCTGACTTCAGAAAGGTTATCGCTTGATTTCCATCGCTACTTACACTTGTATTTTGGTTTCCAAGGGGAAAAAGATAGAAAGAAACTTAAACCCCTAAACCAATCTTAAAAACTTATTAATCAAGCCTCAATGGAGAGCACTTGATAAAACTGAAGCATAAACGAAGTCATAGATATTCAAGATTTGCCAAATTGATATGATGTATTGGAGCTAATAAGTTTTTAAGATTGGTTTTAGGGGATACAGTTTCTTTCTATTTTTTTTCCTTTGAGGCTCAATTAGTAGTTATTAATCTTTCCAACTCGTGAGTTTCTCTTTTGACTTCTACATTCTTGGTTTAAAAAAACTTTGCTACCTCCAAATTTGCAGTCCTTCCTGTCACTGATGCAACATGGAAATCACTTGTCCTGGAGTCTGATCTCCCTGTAATGGTTGAATTCTGGGCCCCATGGTGCGGGCCTTGTCGCATGATCCACCCCATCATCGATGAACTTGCAAAGGAGTACACAGGGAAGCTCACTTGTTACAAGGTGAATACTGACGACAGTCCTTCAATTGCAAGCGAATATGGGATCAGAAGCATCCCAACTGTCATCATATTCAAAGATGGAGAGAAGAAAGACGCGGTTATTGGTGCAGTTCCCAAATCAACACTTTGTACCTCCATAGAGAAGTTCTTGTAGAGGTACTATGTATATTCATACATAAATACACTAGATTGGTTCTTAGTTCTATGATTCGGTTTGTGATGTCTACACGATATCACAGGTATGGATACTTCAAGCTCCAATAATTTCCCGTATAGTTGGATTCTATTGTATTTGCTGAAGTGCTATTGAATCTTACTCTTCAAAATGATATCAAAATTCATTTGATGGCAAAAGTTCAATTTATTATCTTTTTACTAATTTTATAACTTCTGTTACACAAATATTTGAAGCACTATGTCAACCCCTTGTTGGTCATTGGTGTGGTAGGGATGATGAACATGAGCCATTGTACGTAATTGGTCAAATCTTTGACGTTGACCTGGCATTTTGACTTCAGTTTAGTGTTTTGACTGATACTAATTATATAGCATTGTTATGTTTGTGTGTTTATCAATACCGCAAAACGGTTTTTGCTAGTAGATGAGAGTGACTTAAAGAAAGAGGCGTAGTGGGGCAAACGAGTTCAGTTTTTTTGATGAACGTGGCATGATTTGTTTAAAAAGGCGTGAGGTACTTCGAGGCGTTTGCCGTTTGGGTCCTAAAGCCATAAGATGTTTGATATTGAACAATACTGATAATCTTTTCATATATAATATTTGAACTTGTTTAATTTTTAAACACTATAAGAAGATATTGAATAAGTACAGATGAAAAGGTCTTTATACAACTAAAGAAGTCTTCTGTGCAACAAAAGAAGCCTAATTCTAAGTAATAATCAAGTACAATAATAAGTAATCTATAAATGAGATAGAAATAATCGATGGATGGACTCGTTACAACTCCAGAGATGCAAATTTGATAGATAAATATATGTATCAATGTGATTTAAAACAAATTAATAGTATGAGGACCAATGATTAGCAAGTGTGATAGACGTATAAACGTGAATATGCAATATATGCATGTGTATAATGTGAGTATTTGGTGATAAATCAAAGCACCGGAAGGAACTAACTTTAAACAGATGTGAGAGATGACTATTTCGTCAAAGGCTGGTCTTACGGTCGATCCACAATCAACACTGCTATCCAAAGACGATTGGATCATGTTCTTCCTATGTGAATAGGCCCGTCTAAAGCTATGCTGCCAAAGCATTGTAATCGTGTATCAATGGCTTTTAGTTATTACTACTAGTTGTTTAGGGGTAACTTATTCAGACACTTAAGTCAGCATACTTATGGAAGTCATAATGTAATCACAACTAAACACGAAGTCGTGTATCAATTTAATTCGACTCTACCAATAGCTTTTTTCTTTAAGTGATATTTTACTGGTTTGTTATATCAATTTAGTCTGATATAAAGTCAAAAAACACTGAATATTAACCAAAACGCCTTTTATGAAGATACGAAACCGGAAACTGTACTATATCAACCAAAACTCCCTAACGATTTATTCGGTTCTCATGAGAAAAAATAGAGATCTTGTATATATGATGTGATCTAAGTGTTGCAACGCGATATGGATGAGTTGGGTAGTTTCATATAAACATACAAAATGCATGATGAGTATTTACGGCTGATTATCAGAAACAACACGAACGCATGTCATGTGTCTTGAGAGTCATTCACACCTTAACTGTGTTATAAAGCTTTGATCTTGCATTGCAAAATGCAAGTGAAAATGGCTGCACCAAACGGCATTTGGTTAGGATTCTTGGTCTTGGTTCTATGCCTTAGCCATGGCTCACGGTCGGTGTCAGCACGCATGGTCGCCTCAGACGAATTTGCGTTATCCCAGTCCAAAAGACAACTTAGTGAGGAGTCCAACCTTGCTGTAAATGAACCTTTGACACCTCGAGGTCTTTCGACTCCTGAACCAGTTGAAGAAAGTAACAATGAACCCTTAGCAGTTGCACCTGGATCTGCATCACCTGCAGGCCTAGGTGATGCTGATCAAGTCGCTTGTCGTGGACCGCGATACGTTATTCCCAACTGTCATCCTAACTGTCATTCGGGTGGCTACATTCCCCAACCTAATTGCGGATATCCTCCTCGTTACGCACCATCCTACCCTCCTTATGCTCCTGCGCCTTACCCTGATTGTCAACCGGCCTCCGGTCCATGTAATGGACAATATTATCCACCTCAGCCAAACCCCGACTGTCAACCGGCCTCTGCTCCATGTCCTGGACAATATTATCCACCTCAGCCAAACCCCGACTGTCAACCGGCCTCTGCTCCATGTCCTGGACAATATTATCCACCTCAGCAAAGCCCCGAATGTCAACCGACCACTGGTCCATGCCCTGTACAATATTATCCACCTCAGCCGAACCCTGATTGTCAACCGGCCTCTGCTCCATGTCCTGGACAATATTATCCACCTCAGCCTAACCCTGGGTGTGTCACCCCTGAATGTCAACCGACGTCTGCTCCATGTCCTGCACAGATTTATCCACCTCAGCCTAACCCCGGGTGTGTTACCCCCGACTGTGCACCAACGTCCTACCCTCCTTATAACCCCGGGTGTGCTCATCCTGGATGTCACTCAGGCTTCCCTTCTCAAGTAGACCCGAACTATCCTCCACAGCCTGAACCGTTCTTTCCTCCACAACACGAAGCATCCCCAGGCACTGGTCCTCGAGTCAATGAAGAAAACTCACTTGAACATGAGAGTAACGAGAGTCCCCATGCGAATGAGGTCGAGGTGGTACCTGCTGATAAAGTCGAAGAGGACGGGCCCGTGAATGAACAAGAGTGGTCTAATGTCATCACCCCAGACACTATCTAGTTCCTTAATCTTAGCTTAAAAAACAATCAATCTGTTCATCATATAACAGAATTTTAGATACATATTTGGTCTTCCTTAACGGTTATTTATACTAAATAAACACAGAGTTCATTTATATATGCATGTATAATGAATGAGCTTGCATCTTATGATTGATAATTCAATAACATGTAATAAGGATTTTGTGTTTGAATTCAACAACGTATCGATGGATTTAAGTAACCACATGTGAAAATACCTACGCACGTCGTGCATGTGTGATTTACAGTTAGTTCATGTGGGATCACTCTGTTCGCTCTTTTTATCTAAAGTCTAATTTTAGTTCGATGTTTATCTTTGTTGTTTCCGTCTTTCAGGCAGGCTATAAGTATGATCTTGTAGTTCAAAATAATTAACAAACATACCCCGTAATCCCGCACTGTAGTATAGCTATTGGTAAGATCTTAGAGGTTTATATCAGTAATTGTATTATGTAGACCGACCACCAAACTGGTTCGACATTTTTATAGAAGTATCCAGGTGACAGTTAACATTCATAAGAAAATATTAACATATATCAGCCATATTATGTTGACGACAAGATGTAGCTTACATTTCAAAATGGAAGTTTAAACTCTTAAAATTAAAACAAAACGCGCGTAATATCTTATCATTTCGTCAAAATTAATGAAAACTAAACAAAATCTATGATTACTCTTCTACTTCTTCATTTGCCTCCCCCTTTAACTCATTCTCAGTGAAGAGATCCTCTTGAACAGGAACATCTTTCAGCTGCTGTGATGAAACAATATTATTTATGCTTCTTTTTGCTGCCACTTCCTTGTTCTCATCCACCACCACCGTGTCTTTCTCAGCGACACTAGTGCCTTCAAGTTCAGGTTCATTTGCCATGTCATCTTGCTTCGGGGGTGGAACAAAGAAAGGTATTTTGCCCCGCTGCCAATCATGTAACACCATCTTTGCTGCGGTCATCAGGTCCGGTTCACCACCCTGTAAAACCACATCTTTGAGAACTTCCGACCCATTGAACTGTTATCTTTTTAGCTGAATTTTCATTTAATATGTAGGGCCCGTTGAAGATAAAACATGACCCAAACCGACCCATTCACAAGTAAATGGGTCAACCTGCATTGGAGCATCACTCTTACTTTTTTCCTCATTTTACCAACATTAAAAATTGCATGAATATAGCCCATGCAATAAAAAAATGTGAAAACAAACGGGGTTAATATCCTTTGACTGAAGGGTGAAACATGAATTGAAAAATTACCCGAAGAAGTTTGCCTGATAACTTGCATAACTGAACAAGAAAGTCATTCTCATCTTCCCTGTAATAGACATGCAAATAAAGTCAAATTATGATTTGCAGTTACAGCTGAAAATAGCAGAAGATAACATGCGAAAGAAATAAAATGCTATGTATTGCATGTGAAAACCTCCATCATTCACACTAAAGACAGCATCATGTACTTTAGATCTATAGATTCTTAAACAGTAAGGCGACCCTACATGCTACTTTTCAGCCCTTCAAAAGTCACAAACTTGCATGGGTCTAGTACTAAAACTAGAACTAAAAGAACATACGTAATGCGTGTCTTTTGAAAGATGAGGACTAAAAAGGATGATATAACTTCCAACAGATCTGTAATCAAACGTTATGATATCATGATACGAGAAAAGAGTGATGCAATTTAAAGATTATATTTGAATTCCTATTTTCTATGCATGTAATCTTTCTTTAGGGTTCGGGTTTAGGCGATGAATATAACATACCACTCTTTTATCTTGTATGCCCTCTCAAGGTGTTCTTTCTTGACACGTTTCAAGACTTCACCAATGTGCTCTGTGGCATCATGCAAATTTGTGACTCGCACCTGCAGAAATATAATAAAATCACTTTACAGTTAATCGAAACAAATGTTCACAAAAAACTGAAACAGTAAAAATGATGTGAAAGTAAACTAACCAAAAGCAAAAAGTCTAGAAAACAGACTCCTAAGAGAATATTAAAAGATACAAAGAGATGAACAAAAGTTATACATACCACGCCCTTTAAAACAATATCAGTTTCTGTATCACTGCTGCCATAAACAACACCAGGGCAATCAATTAAGAATATCTTCTTAGTAAGTGTTATGTACTGCCAAACTTTAGTTTCCCCAGGAATTGGAGCAACCTTGCAGACCTTCACAAAAGAAAACAAGAAAAATGTTAGCCAAGAAGTATAGTTACAACTTACAAGCACATGATATAGTTATTTCAAGACCCAAAATAACAACATAAGCATTAAATATTGTGAAAAGATGCAAATGTACGAGAAGTCGAGAAAGACATCATATTTGACCTCTATACACCAAAAAATAAAGAACTTACATTCTTTGTACGTAGCGTGTTAATTACTGATGACTTGCCAACATTCGGATACCCGACGAATCCAACTGATATTGCTTGCTTGTCACTTTTTAAGCGTGAAAATTGTCGCAACACCGATAGAAGAGAATTCTACAAGAAACAGAACAAATTATTATCATGGGAAGGCTATAATTGCACAAACAAATCATAAGCATAAATAACGAATAATATCAAAGATCACATTAGCATTCTTGTCCATGATGATTACAACTGTGTATAAAAAGTATTTCATTTTCAGCTGTTCGCAGATAATCCACATTAATCATAATGTAGAGGGTTGTACCTTTCCATAAGACTTATTAATGCTTGCATGAAATGCCAGGGTAGGATATTCCCTAGATAGTACTCTCAGCCATCCTTTTGTGACCCATGGTGGGGTCAAATCACACTGCACAAACGCAAGCAGGAAAAGTCGATGATCATTTATAATTCAAGGCAATGGGGGCAAACGATATGGGAAAAAAAATCATAAATTACAAAAATAGATCATGGTTACCTTGTTTAACAATAAAATCATGTGCTTGTGTTTGCAATGCTCTTTTAAATGCTTCTCAAGGTGATAGCATCTTGTGCCTTGGGGATCCCTAGCATCCAGTACCTATAAATCGTAGCATAAGTACCACTCGACTAAATCCTCCCAAAACAAAAAAGACATCTTTATGTTTATGTAATCATCTTTTGTTGTCATGCATACATTTCATGTGAAGGCTTAAATAGTTACACTTTGTGCTATCTTATTGTAACCTTATATTATTGGAGGAAATACAAGAGTTTTTAGTGTTTGAAAGTGGACGAGGTGAAAAGTTGATGTGGCAGCTGATGTGTCACGTTTGGTTTTAAAATAGAGGTTTGTTGTTGTAGATGCTCTAACCTGAATAACAACATCAGAGGAATCAATGACTTTGTAAAGCTCGCCCCATATACGTTTACTTTGACCCTTTTCAAACATTGTGTGGCGAACAAGATCCCTAAATCCATCTACATTTTCATCCGTCGGATCAATACCACCACATTTTTCTTCAAATGCATCTACAAAATTGGAGTTCTAATCAATTAGAAATTCACTAGATAAATTACAAAACGCTAATACCAGATTATATAAACAAATTATAGTTTCCATCTCTCTTCTAGTGACAAATGAAATCTCAAAGCTGGACAAAATTGATTACTTTGAGAACCATCAGCCCTCTTGACTAACGACTCATAATCAGACACCATCAATCTAGGGCGCTTTCTCTTCCCCTTTGGTCCAAATGCATCAGAAAATGACTCTGTATCAAGAAGGTGAACTCTTGCTTGCTTCAAAAGTACAAAAAAAAATAAATAAATAAATAAAATTAGAAGGGCATGCATAGATCACATCCTAGAATGCAAAATACAATTTCAAACAATCAAACCTCCCATTCTCTTTTGCTGATGGTTTACCTTTTGATGATCATTCAATAGTGACATAGGCAGCTTTCTCTCCTTCAGAATAACATTATAATTACTCGACATTCGAGTTTGCAGCTCTTCACGAAAGAACTCAAGCTCCTTCTGATTTACAACCCTAGTGTTACCTACAGTTTTTGAGTTAAAGCAAATTAGTGTTTTTTTACAGAAAAGATTAGCACAAATTAGCTTATTACGAACGTTAACTTATTCACAAACCAAAACATCACGTACCGAACCATCGTCGATCAGGTTGAATACGAGTACTCGGCAGCTCCTTCGACTGCAAATCGTGCTTCAGAATCGTTCCTTTGGCGTCACGCTTGGGCCTCGTGTTGTACATCTTGAGGCGGCGAACGGTGGCGGCGGAGCGGCCGCTGCCACCGCTTTTGTTCTTGTTGCCGCTATTTCTGTTGACGTCGAGAGAGTGCTTCGGTTTTCCTGATACGTTAACAGATTTCTCCTTCTTCTTCACCATTGTTGAGTTGTTTGATGATGCCTGTGAATCGAAGGAGAAAAACGGTGGTTTGGGAAGACGATGGTGTGGTAGTGAATTATAGGTTAGGGTTTTGAGGGATCTTTTGTTTCTTGATTGGATTACAGAAATAGTCCCTTGAGTGTTTCTTGGTATGCACTTTTAGGCCATTGATAATTTCTGGTTTTTGTTTCACCACTTTGCAACAATTTTCTCGTGTAATATCTCGTTCTCGTTTTTATAATTACATTAAATATTGTTATTTTTTGTTTTTTATTAATTAAATAATATTTGTTATGTAGTTATCATTACATTTTCTTTCATCCACTAATAAACACTTTCAAAAATATTAAAAAAATTATGTGGGTTGTACCCCCATATTTAAGGAAACACGGTACAATCCTCGTAAATTTTCTACTTTTCTCACTCACAATCACTCACAACCATCACTTATAATATAAGATATATACTCACATACATATACATAGGGAAAGGGTTGTAAATGCTTTAAGAGCAACATATAGATTATGTAATGTGAATGAACTCGCAACAGTTGTTGGTGTGAAAACATTACTTTTAACTATACATTTTACTGTTACGCTCAACCTACACGCGATGCAGTGAGAAGATTATATGTTAGAAAACTAGGCTAAATATAATGTATTACACGTGTTAAAAAATAATATATTAAATATTTAGTAATAAAGATTTATGAATTTGGAAAGAGTAATAAAAGAAAAGGCGTTAAACTCGATTTTGGTCCCTATGTTTTGTAAATTGACTCCACTTGAGTACCAACATTTATTTTGTCTCCACTTGAGTACCAATTTTTTAAAAGTTGTCTGTTTCATTCAAAATTTCGAACGGGTTGAGAATGTGTCGTTAAATCCCACTCACGTGCACCCCACCTGAGGTATTTCGGTCAATCCATGTCAATAAACCCATATATGTATTTCGTAAAACCCTGATCACATTACTCCTTATAAACCCTAAACCCCCAATCACCATCTGATCAATTCACCATCAAATAACAACATTCGATCACACCAACAACGTTCTTCTTCTTCGTCAGAGGAGATCCCAAGAAGTTCGTTAAGTCTTGAAGCAACAAGCCACCCAATGCATCAACTGTGGCTCACTGACAGACCTCGTCGACACCGAAAAAGTCCTAAAACTCTTCTTCGTTCCGGTCTGGCGGTGGCCGGCGAAAGACCAACTCATGCACTGTAACAACTGCGGTCTGTTCTATCCGCCGGCGTTGTCGCCGCCGTCTTCTGACTTCCGGCTGCCGGAAACCCTGCGATGTCAGTTTTGTGATCGGGAGGTGGAGTCTGAGTTCAGGTTTTGCCCCTTTTGTGGCTCTGCTATTTGAGTTTGTATTAGTTGTTGAGAAATTGTGTTGATGATTAACTAGTGTTTGATTTGAATAAATTGGTTGCATTTAGCTGTTGATAGAGCTGTAGGATGTTCGATTGCTGATTGCTTGAGTAATAACGATGGCAATTGAGCCCTGGTTTTGACTAGATCTGTGTATACCTTATTAGACGCTTTTGAATATAAATAAATGGTGATTTTGCTTGTTCAAGGCGTTCAGTTTACCCTAAATTTGAAACTGTAATATTGGGGTTTGATTTTCTTGTTCAAATATTTAGGCTCTCTGTAAAACTTCTTGGGATACTCCTCCGACGAAGAAGAACATTGTTGGTGTGATCGAATGTTGTTATTTTATGGTGAATTGATCGGGTGGTGATTGGGGTTTAGGGTTTATAAGGAGTAGTGTGATCAGGGATTTACGGAATACGTGTGTGGGTTTATTGACATGGATGGACCGAAATACCCTCAGGTGGGGTGTACATGAGTGGGATTTAACGACACATTCTCACGCCGTTCGAAATTTGGACTGAAACAGACAACTTTTTTAAAAGTTGGTACTCAAGTGGAGAAAAAATAACTATTGTACTCAAGTGAAGTCAATTTATAAAACACATGGACCAAAACCGAGATTAACTCAAAGAAAAATAAAGAATAGTAATAAACATTAATGAATAAAAATAAAAACAAGAAAAGTAAATGAAGGCTCACACAGTTGCGAGAAATGGCATACTATTTACTAATTTCTATTCTATTTAATCTAAAATGTCGGTGGTGGCCTTTTTTTTGGGTTTTGTTTTGTTTCGTGGACCGGCGGGTCTGATCGGTTCG
>BJCN01308419.1:4327-19830 GCA_018326445.1 Flaveria brownii
ATAGTGAATATGTGATGCGGGCCCAGGTGTAGAAGACCGCGCCTTACTGTTTTTGGAGGTCCAAGACCGCGCTGCACAAAAATGGGCCTAACCTGGGCTTTTGCCGTAGGCGGGGTATCCCGTTAATTTTCTGAAATAAGGCCTCTAAGTAGGTTTTTTGGCCACTTTTATGTTTTTTCCTAGTTTTTGGGTTTGTTTTGGGCTTTTGTTTGGCCCATGGATGTTTGTTTTAGGCCCATCCGAATTTTGTTTGCTTATTTAAGTTATGTTCATGTAATGTGAGAGGACATTTGATCATTATTGAAATTAAAATTTTAGTCTTTTCAAATTCGTGGCTCTTGGGTCGAATTTGGGGGTTTGGGTGAAGGTCATCACGGATATTCCCAGAATCAGCGTGCTTGACTTCGATTTCATTTCATGCGCTGCATCACTATGGTGGCTGCAATATGACTGCAAAGTTTACATATGTGGGATGTCAATTCTTGGTGGAAGGATAATCCCATGGCAATGAAAGAAACAATCTTGTGTGTTTGTATTAACTACTGAAGCTGAATACATTATTACTGCTAGCTGCTGTGCTCAAGTGCTTTAGATTTAGAATCAAATGTTGGACTATGGATTCAACTTCAAGGAGAATCCAATCCACATAGACAACAACAGTGCTATCTCTATTACGTAGAATCTTATGCAGCACTCAAGGACAAAACACATCAACATCTGGTATCATCTAATTTGAGATAATTTTGAAAATGGATTGATAAAACTAGTAAAGTTAACATAAATGAATAATATGTTGATCCATTCACAAAGGCTTTTGATGAATAGAGATTTAAATATCTTGTATCAGATATTGGGATGATTAACTTTAAGTAGATTTTTTAAAACTTAATTCAAGACAATTTCTAAAACATGTGTGTCCTAAGTTGTCTAAACGATCACCTACATAAGCCCAGATTACTTTGGAAGACACTTTTTCAAATGATATTCCTTGGAATTCGGGATATTTTAAATATATTTTATTTCGGAAGACTTTAATATTGTCTTCGGAAGAATATTAAGCCTTCAAATCAGATAACTACTTATAATAAATTTATCTTCAGAAGTAATATCTTCCAAAGCAAAAATGTATTTCTAAGTACTTATATGTGTTTGGAGGACAATTCTCTTTCGAAAGAAGTTAAAGCCCTGAAGATTTATTCCCTTACAAATAAAACTTTCAAGTTTTAATCTCTTTAGAAACAAAATATATCTCAGAAGAGAAAATACTCTTAAGTATTTTTCTTCTAAAGCAAAATTCCATAAAGCTCAAGAATATCTTCCGAAGTCAAAATTGGCTTCAGAAGTTTTTATAAAATTCCGAAGACAAAATACCTTCGGAAGATTTTTCACTTCCAAGAAAACTACATTTTTGGGCATCTTTTTCAGAGGTGGGACCGACATTCGGATTTCAAAGTTTATGCTTTTGCATTAACTTTGTCTCAAATCCATTTCATATATATACACCCAACGGCTCCCTCTCTTTCTCTATCTTCTTTACCTACAAATTATCTAACCTAAATTAACCCACAAACCGCCTTTGTTCTTATCTTCTTTCACCTCAAAGTTACCTCAAAATGGCCAACCTTGAACGTAAAAACCAACAAGAATTTTCATGCACTTACACAGGCAACACAATCAGGTTACTCTGTTGAACTCTAAGAAAGACCTTGGTTTCTCAGAGGTTTTTCGCTTTCTTACTCTGTCAAACTACTTCACTTCCCTCACCATAGATCCTTCACTCCATGAGGATCAACTATTGGATTTCTAGAGGACCTGCCAAGATGTCACTATGGATTGGGAGAAGGCACTGTATGCCACGGTCCAAGAGAGGAGAATCTTCATCACCCCAGCGTCCATAAACACACATCTAAGGCTGAATGATGAACATGGTGATTTGTCCTTCCCCAAGTCTACTATCAACCAATCCTTTGGATAGATGGGCTATAAGGTGACTTCTCTATAAGAACCTTCAGGAAAGGGAAGGTGTCCTCTCAGTGGAAGTAGCTCCTCCATATGGTCATCCATAGTTTATATAACAAGCATGGAGGATAGGACAAGATTCATAAAGACCTTTTCTATATAGTCCATAGGATGGTTCAGGGGGTCAAGTTCAGGTATTCACAATTTGTATATAGTAACTTACTTGCAAACTTGGACTCGTTAGAATATTACATATTCCCTAGATATGTCCAGCACATTCTCAACTGTGAACTGGGCTCACACTTAACGGGAAAAGGTAATGTTTTAAAATTAGGAAAGATGAAGTATGACATCTTTAAGACTATGAGAAAGCCTATCGTGGGCTTCTCAGGGGTAGAAACTGCCCTTGTCCTAAAAATGCTAGAGCTCATTGCTTGTGGTGACAACCTAGCAGCACCAGGTAGTGTTGAACCCACACCGTCTACTTCTCAACAACCCACACAGCCACAAATAGCAATCACCTACCAAATAAAATAAAAACAAACCCTTGCACAAGCTACTCAGCTTGTGCAGGACCCCATATCACCACCCATGCAGGAGGAAGTGAACACTGGAGCTCCCATTTCCCCTGAGGAGCAAACCAGTCTCATCTCACTAGTAATCAGTGTTGAGGTTCCTCATGCTTAGCCTGATAAGCTAATAACCCCAACAACCTTAAGCCTTAACTCAGACTCTCAAAACTCTAGTGAACAACCTTCAGGGGAAAGGTACCATCCCCAGCCATCTAGATCTAAACAAACCCATTCCCGACCTAGAATTCTATGATGATGAAGACATGGGCTTCAGTGACTATCATGAGTCTCTCTTCTCCACCCCTTCTCAAGGAGAGATAGGTACTACTGCCTCTCCCATATCTAGCCCACATCATCTACCTACTAGTGAGGTGGATATCCCTGAACAATTTTAGGATGTCCATATGGAAGAGGCTCTCACTTCTATAAGTGATTATATCATTAAGACCTTAACCATGGCAACCTAGCCCCTTGACACTTCAATTGAAGTTGTCATGGTGTAAGGGAAATTCAGCAGCCAAGAACAAGGTGCTGGTGATGAGGAAGAAGACTTAGGTCCTATTCTTTCATCCCCCCGTGATTATTCTTATGAAGATAAGGGGAACATGAGACTAAAGGTGCAAAGACTGATGAAAACCTGCACCTATTTAGTCTCCAAGGTTAGTCACTTGGAATTTCAAGTGACTACCTTGCAAATAAGGGTCCATGATCAGTAACTTGAGATTTCTAATCTTAAGGAAAAACTAGCATGACACCAGGAACACAAGAACCTATGGTTGTGATAGACTTAACCCCTAACTCACCTATGCAAGATGGAGATACTATCGAAAAGGGGGAGAAAGTCCAAGCAATCATAGAACCTGGGAGTTCTTCTCCGAGTATGGACAATGAGGATTCAGCACCGTAATGCCCGGAAAAAGTCAAAACGAGCCAATTAATAATAATGGCTTTAGTTGGGCTTATGTAATATAAATATGAGGAAAATGGAATATTGACCAAATTAACCTTACGAGTTATATGTTAGACGAGTTTAATGTCCCGTGAACACCCGGTATACAAACACAACCAGCCATATTTCTCCTCATTTGCAACTCAACAACCAACTTTATAGAGAGAGAAAGTAGAGAAATAAAGTGGAGAGAAATCAAGATTTAAAGTTTGTTGGTTAAAGGATTGAAGAACTAAGTGTTTAGGCATCAAACAACAAGAAAAGAGCAATAAATCCAGGTAAAAATCATCATCCAAACACCTCTTTATAGCAGATTCGGATTTTAGGGTTTTGGGGTTTTGAAAGGTGACAAAGAATCCTACAAAAGTCACATTTGTATGCATAAAATCATGTAAAAAGCTTAGATATAGTTTCCTCGATGAAAAATGAAGGACTTGCGTATAAAAAGTCAACTTTTTGGGTTAAAAACAGGTTGGAATGTTATTTTTATGCGTTGTGTGAAACTGTGAGTTCGTCATGTGAAACTAACGGTTCTTCCAGCGAAACTGTGGATTTCTTCTAGCGAAACTATAGTTTCACTGGTAATTTCACAACAATGGAATTCCAACGAAAGTTGGGCGAAACTACCATGCAAAACTGGCAGCAAAACTAAGTGCGAAACTATTTGCGAAACTGTGTAGAAAATAACATATTTGTGTGTTAACTTATATGTAGACCGTGTACCATGATCATAGCTTAGATAATCTAAGCGTGAATTTATTTGCTGAGACTAGGTGAGTTTTAGATCCTCCTATTTACAAGTTTTTCTATGTATTAGGTTGTTATGCATACTAAATATAAGCTCTTTTAATGGCAAAGATATCAAGAGTTTTGAATAGGAAAATAGAATTTTCTATAACAAAATGTGCTATATAAATGCTTCAAAATAAAATCTTTTCGTGCTAACCTGGCAGCTCGGGCCAGCCAGGGGCTTTGCCCCTTGGACCCCACTACGGCTTGCTGCCCCTAGAACCCCAGTGTCAGACGCTGCCGCCCCCAAACCCCCGTTGTCCCGCAGAGGGTCGGATATTATTGTTTGTTATTCATTTTGATAAGAATGCGAATGTATGGATTATGGATGAGTTTGTTTTCACGATATTTCTTACTTGGTGTGATATATACTAATTAAGAATGAATATTATGTAACGAAGTGAAAGTTAATGATAATTAAAAGTGAAACCAAATGAATGAATTAAAGTCTTACAAGCAAAATGAAAGGAGGTTCACAAGTGTGTGTTGTTAGCTCAACTATATGGGGCCTAGCTAGACTATGAATACCGGGGTCGAATCCTTGAGATTGACCGAAAGTACGAAACGGGACCCTTGTCTCCCCGATACTGAAGTCAGCTTCGTGCACAAAGTTAGGGGTCTATTTATAGACTTTGGCCTAGTACCAGCTTTGTGCATGATGTTTAGGGTATAGCAAACGACATTAGTCTAGATAAAAGTGAAAGATAATAAGGAAAGTTCGAAATGTGCAAGATGAATGAAACGAATGATAAACGAATATGATGATATGTATGTAATGATAATAGATCACGCACTAAATGTAAATGTTTTGATATGTATGAAAAAGTATTTTATTATAAAACTAGAACTCACTCAGTGTAGCTGACTTTGTGTGCATAATACTTGGCAGGTAATGATGCAGCTGAGGAGTGCATGCATGGATGAGATAGCTACTGGAACGATCCGAGTCTAGCATTCTATATTTTGAGACAATGATTGTAATTGTCATGTTTTTATGATACAACGACAAGAACAATGTTTTGTTATGTATTTACAATTTATATATGAAAATTTTAAATTTTGAAGCAAAATGTCATGTTTTAAATGTTTTACGCTATTAATGACCAACTGTAAACGTTCTGGGAACAGGGCCTTACAATCACCCTCACTTGCAATTGTCCATACTCAGCAACCTCCTTAAATCCATATTGATGTGGGCCCACTCATACAGAATTTGTTTGAGGAGGGTATACCAAAGGCTATGTATACCCCATCCTATCACTTTAAGAATCCAATCATGGGATGGAGATATGACACTGATAGAAGAGCCCTGGTAATCTCTAGATCTCAGGGCAATAAGAAATCTTCAACTTCTTCAACCTGAGATTCTATGAGAACTACTATCTGACTGACCTCAACTTGCCAATCTAAGTCAAAACAGGCAAGCTGTAAGGTTATCAGATAAGGTTCAAGAAAGGGTGCTAGAAGAGTTTAAGCTGAGATCCAAATTATATAGATAGAGGCTATAAGGCAAGACTATTGGTCAACTGGATGTTGAGATGGACCCTAAGATTAGCTTCAAAGGGGAAGCCTTGACTGAAGGCATCATAGTTGAGCCTATGAACCTTGAGACATGAACATCTTCTGCATAAATTACGCTCAATGAAGCACCAGCTGGTAAAGGTGCTTCACAACCTTTCTCTGGCCAAAGCTTGACTGCTAAATCAAGTAATGTAGGACAAAGGTCTCTCCACCCTGAGTCACCAGAGCTTATGAATGACAAAGGAAAAGGAAAACTGACTCCTGAGGAGATTAAGGAGGAGGATAGAGGAAGAGGAATTTAAGGGGAAAGAGTTCAAGTGGGTCCCCAGCTTTATGGAAGCTTCAATTAAGGCTTTCCCAGGCCAAATACTTAAGATAATGAGTTGAGGGAAGCCAGATTAAACTACATGGGGATCAAGAACTACAACATAGATGAACTCATCTCTCTTCCCTTAGAGGAATGCAATGAACTGGAAAACATAGATATGTAAAGGAGAGGAAGGATGCAGAAGTGCTCCTCAAGGTCATGGAAGAAAGGAGATAGAAAAGGCTCTATAAGTATCCTCCTACACTCTCCCAGTTCAAGAAAGCCCTAAGACAGAGGCTGTGGCATCTGAACAACCTCAGGTAGACAAAGAAGTAGATAGAAAAAACATGATTAGCTACCTGAGTGCCATAAGCCTCTATCAAGCATCTGCACTTCTTCCCTTCTCATATGAGTATATAGAAGTCGAGTATCATAAGCAACTTGAAGAACAAGTAATAAAAGAATAAAAAGCTTCTAAGAGAAATATGAGGGAAGAAGCTGTAAAGTCAAGAGTCATCATCTAAAAGAGCCAAAAGAAGTCTGTTAATAGGCAGAGGATGATGAGCTTCTTGAAGCTGTATGGGTTCTTCGGAAGGAGGCTTGGTCCAATGTTTCTATCCACCATGGATGAGCACATTAGAGTGATCAGGCAGAAGATTCAAAAGGGGGATGTTGTTGACTTGCATTCTCCACCAAGTCAACCTCCTCTTGAAGTTGAGGTCAAGGTTGAACCACAAGATATAACACAACCTGGACCTAGAGCTGAATCATAACCAGCTTCATCTTCTAATCCACAGCAGTGTCCTGATCCCTTTCCTTCTGAACCTATGAGGGAAGAGGACCTAACTGACGAAGACATAACTGAGCAACCTAGTGCTAAAGGCCATTCTTCTCAGTTAAAGTCTACAAAGAGGAAGAAAAGGATGGCATAAAGAGGGACACTAAGAAGAAGAAGAAGTCCAAAGCATCCAACTCCACACCTCAGGATAAGTTAGAGCATCCTGAGGTGGCTCAAGAAGAAGCTGCTCAATACTCCTATACAAGTAGAGCCTCTTACAGTTGGAAGACCCATCCTATCCTTGACTTTTACTATAAATCCTGACAGGTGGTATGTCATTAGATATCAAGGAGGTCAAGATATCTATTTGTAGCAAGACATGCTTGATCTTCATCTGCATGATCTCTTTGACATGAGAAGATACAATGAGAGTCTGAGGAATGCTAACTAGTTGATGAAGAAAGGAATGGTCTTTATCCTGATAAGGAATGTCAATATCTAAGTATCCTTCTCTGTTTTAGTAACATCAGCCTAAAGGGAGTTTGTAAGGTTATACTTGTAAGGCTGATATAACCAAAGGAACCAAAGAGCTTCCAGTATGCATGCATGATGTACATAGTAGAAGTTACATCGGAAGTTTTACACTCCTCATAGAAAATATTCCAAGTGTAAAATCTTTCGAAGCCAAAGACCAAATCCTCTAAAGCCAACGATGAAGTCTTCCAAAGCTTCAAGGACAAAGTATTCTGAAGCTTCAAGGACAAAGTCTTTCGAAGCCAAAGACTGAAGAATGATTTATTTCAAAGACAAAGAAGATATGCTTTCTTTGATCAACTTTTTCATAAAGCTGACCTAACTTTTCGCTACCACTCTGAAGACTCACCAGCTTATACAAGCTGGTGAAAAGGTCCATGATTTTGTAAACTATAGATTATGGTTTGGAGTTTGTAACTTTTTACTTTGTACCTTTTATCCTTTTTGTAATAGATTAGGAGTGAGCTATGGCATGTCATACTCACAAGTCAAAAGGCAATCTGCCTTTTGACTGTATATTGATCTTGTTGTCTAGATTAATGTTTCCGGCTGACTTTCAAAGTACAGCCGACTGTAGGATGTAGTATAAAGTATATCAGGTTCTTGTATTTTATCTTATGCTTTGTAACACTTGTAATAGAACTTGAGATCAATATACAATATTTTTAAAAACTGCACTTTTCTTGTTATTGCTCTTGTCCTGTCTCTTGTTTACTTGTGTTCTTAGCATCATATACTCAAACCCGGTCACCTATTTGATCTGTTAAGTGTTTTAAGTCTCTCCTCTTTATGAAAACTATTGTGAAATAACCGGTCCTACATGTGAAATAACATTATTGTGTACTTTCAATTGTAAAACATAATGATAGATAATAAGTTTATATAATCTATAAAAAATAATAACAAAAAAAAATTATGTTATCTTCCACATTACGAATTTTGAAAAATATATTGGTGAAACTATATCATTATGTATTTCTTTAATTATAAAATATAAGGATGGATAACAAGTTTACATAATCTATAGAAATGATGACAAAGATAATACAAAATGATTTAAAACATAAAACACTATGATAAATACATATAACAAATAATGTAATATATATGACACAATCAATTAAAATTTGACACAATTAATGTATAAGACCAATAACCAAAATATCCTTCTTTTTATAACAATAAAATGACAAGTGCCAAGTCCACAATCCTTTTTATGCTTTTTAGATTAAATGGCATTTTTAATATAACCCTACCCTTACTTTTAATCCTTTGAGAATTATTAACTTCTTTTTTTATACATGAAGTTTAACACCCGAACCAATTAGGATTTCAACAACCAAAATCCTCACAAATATTTAATTTTCTTTTTTATATATGTAGAGTTCAACGCCTAAACTCTTTATGATTCGAACACCCGGAATCCTTACATATATTTAACTGCTCTTTTTATATACGTAGAGTTCGATATCTGAACTTTTTGGGATTTCAACATACGAAATCCTTACATATACTTCAAATACACGTTCTTTTTAAGGTCACTAATTCAAAATTTTGAACTCATACCCATAAAACATTCCACTATAATCATACATATTTATAATAAATAATTAAACACATATCACGTATAATTAACACATATTTCATCTCCAAAAAATCATAAAAACATATTATACATGAAGATGTATATTTACCTTTTGATTATTGTGTCGATGAAACCGTCTTCAAACTATAATATAACTCATATATGCTTTTGCATAAATCTCACTCTCGATCCTACTCAAAATATTTCTTTCTTCTCTTCTATATTCCTGCTCTTGGTTCTTATATAATTGTTTTTTTTAATCTTTCTGCATCGTGCAATTATATACATATTAAAATGTAAGTTTGGTGCTACAGTTAAGTTTTTATAATTTGGGTTTTGGCCACAACTTTTATTTTTGATTTTTGGCAACATCAAAGTTTCAATGTTTTACATTAATTAGTCTTTTTGTTGTTTAGTAAGTACTACTTTATAAGCTTACGATACACACAAGTAAGTACATGGCATTCACTCTTTTTCTTTGGCAAGATCGCATGAAACTCTATCAAAATCTTCGGTGAAAACCCATCAGTCTTTCATCGTTCGATTTTAGTGCTATGGAGAAGAACAACAGCACGAACCACATTGTTGGGAAAAATAAAAGTTTGTTGGATAAGATCTATTTTTATCACACCATTGCACACCATAACCGTCATTTCTGATCAGTTATATCATTTTTTTTCATCATTTGTTTTCATCATTTTTTTTATCATTTTGACTTGCTTATAACATCAATGAGTGAGATCAATATTGTGGTCGCATGACGAACGTAACCGCTTATAAATGAACACATAGTTCCCAATATCTTGGTATTATCAGAACAATATCGTTGTTCGCTTTTATAGTTTTGAGTTTTGACGAGCTTAACCGATAACGACCAAACTACTGATGCATTGCGTGACGAAATAATGACCATACTGCTGCCTTGAAGTGCAAGGGATAAAACTAGTATGTAATAGGAAATCAACTTGATAGACTTGCTCATAAAGTTTAAAATAATAATTTAATTTATAGAAAATGTGTATGCTTATCTATCAAAAATGTAATGAAGATTCATGAATCAATTTTAATATATATTGTGAACAATTCCACAACATCATAAGTATACTCATAATCTTCTAGTATAATAAATTATATATTTATTTATTTAAAATTTATTATTATTATTATTATTATTATTATTATTATTATTATTATTATTATCCGGCGTTTAACAATATTTCACACTCATTCAGACACTTTATTTACCAACTCACGGGTTACTAGTTATTTGCTCGTTTAACAATATTTGAAATATAACTTTCAAATATCTTATTTTTATCTACAAAATAGGAAGTTACAGATTGTTAATGACAAGTATGCTTGTTAATTTTAATCTTGTCTACAACTCTATGATTTTGATTTTATTATTTGTGTTCCAATTTTTTGTTGTTTAATGGGTGAATTTGATAATGAAAATGATTGTATTATCTGCTTCTTATTATAAAAAAATGTTGGTGCTACTAAAGGTAATGTTTTAATTTCTAGGTTTTAGATGTGTCACTTTTCAATAGTCTGTTGTATAGGTTAATTTGTTGTCACTTGCTAATGTAAATGATAATAATTTGTTATGAACAGGATCAATTTGACACAGCTGATTATGTGTCAATGAGATTATTGAACTTGAAAACTTCCCACACTTATTGGAAGGTTGTTACTCAATAACAACATTATTAACCCTAACATTGGAAGTATTACGATTGATCGATGCCATGAGATCGATTAAAAATATTAATTAAATAACGCCTAATCACCCTTAATACTAAATGGTAAGAAGGGTGTCAAATCCATACGGAATCACAAGAAAGCGCTAGTAACGATTAGTCTAAGAGCTAAACAATGAAAAGTAAATTAAATTCGATCGATTGATTTGAGAAATAATCAAATTAACAAAAATAAAAGATAGGTTTTTAACAATCATGAGAAAAAACAATCCAATTCGGGATTCCAGTTTGGCAAAGTTATGTTTTCTTAATGAAACCTATTGAGAATCCATTAATGGTGACTTAAATATGATAATATTTAAGTGAAAAATATGGATTAAAGCTTATAGGACTTCATTCACACAATCACCAATTTGAATTCTGTAACTCTAATTCTAATAATCAATCACACAATGATTAAAGTAAACCAAAGTTATAAAAAACTAAAATTAGGTTTAAAAATAATTAAATTGTTTAAATAATCAAGTTATGAATTGAATCTAACAGAACTTAAAATGTTCAATATCTAATCTCAAAACTAGGTTACAAACTAAGAAAAACACCCATCCTCCAAAGTGAATCACAATTGATTTAGCCTTACATCTTCGTCGATTCTTTAACACAATTATAATTGATCATGTGAATCCGAAAGCACCTGATGTTGGAAAGCTTTGGAATGGTGAAATATGGTTGCTTTTTCATCCCTGATTGTAGTCTAGAGAGGTGGTTTTCGTCTTAGGGTTAATCCTCCTTTAAACCTCTCAAATTGGTCAAAATGCACCAAAACGTGGCACCCGTCGTCGGTGGCCCCAACAATGGCGTCAGTGGCGCTTATCAATGTTAGTTGGGCAGAAATCTACTTTTTAACGTTGGTTACTAATGGTACTGTTATTGGTACACATGTCACTAGTTCTAGTTCTAGTGTGCTTAAATGTAAATGACTTTCCTTTTGTTACATTGATGTAATGTTTTGATATATGTAATGAAAACTCTTTGTTGAATGTTTATTGGTTATTAAATGTTATATTTATTTATATTATTGTTTATTACAAGCTTATATGAACATGTTATATGGGTTTACAGTTGTTAGACATAGTTCTGTATCGTTAAAGGGTCCGAAATGTATTTATCTTAGTCTTATGATTCAGTCGCACGACTGGACCATGCTAATGGGCCAGTCGCACGACTGAACCATATGATTGAGCCAAACGCACGATTGATTCATAAGACTGACTCAGTCGTACGAATGAATCAATCGTGTGGGTCAGGCGTACATGTGAATGGATCGTATGACTCAGTCGCATGACTGAGCCATACACATTGCTCAGTCGTACGAATGAAGACTGTAACCTATAAATACCTCTTAATTCATGGAAAAAGAAGACACTTCAAGAATTCACAACCCTAGCCGTACCAGAGCGTCCAAGTCGTCCCTTCCAACTTCATAAAGCGTTCCTCATCATTGCTAATCAATTCTTAACGTTTTCTAATCGTTAGTTTTGATCGGATTAACGTTCTCCCTGATTGGATCGCCAATCAAATAGGATTCCGCACTATTTGACCTGGTTTCACGTAGTTTCGGTTAGTACCAGTTCGTACTCGGTCCTAACAAGTGGTATCAGAGCTTTGGCTCTCAATTCTACGTGGATTCAATCGCTTTTTTGCAAAAGTCAACGTTTTCAATCAAAAGATCCGTTCCGTTTGCATTAAAAATTCGATTTTTCCGAGTGCATGTGTTCAAAAGTTTGTATTTTTTGAGTTCTAGCCGACTACGGTTTTCAAAATTGTGATTTTAGTCGAATCGAGTGAAAAATTCTGAAAAAATTTCAAAGTCAGACGTCTCAGTCACACGATTGATCCAATCGCACGACTGAACTCCATACGCACAGCTCAGTCGCACGATTGGTCCATTCGTTCGCTTCATTCGCACGTTTAAGCTCATTCGTTCAGTTTAACTCAGTCGTATAGTTCATTCGTATGATTGAACTCATACGCATAGGTTCATACGCATGATTAACCTCAATCGCACGTGTGAACTCACTCGCACACTTCAATCGTACGGTTGACTTCAATCGTACGGTTGAAACTCATTCGCATTCCCAGTCGCATCAGTGAGTTAGATCATAAAGTTCTTCAGTCTAAGTCATCATGGACGAACAACAATTCACTTTCTCAGAAGGGAAGGATTCCAGAATTCAGAATCTCTTGCTTCTGGAAAATGAGATCGGAAATCATAACAAACCACCGAAGCTTCTGTCACTTGACGAATATCCTCAATGGAAGCAATGGTTTGAGATCCATTTAAATGGAGTGGACGCAAACTTATGGAGCACTATTGAGACTGGCTACACTATGCCAGTTGGAGTTAACGGTGTTCCACTGACTCTAAGTGGTTTGAATGAGGCACAAAGAGTTGCGTACAATGCTGAGAAGAAGGCCTATGCTTTGCTGACACAGTCCATCCCAAAGGACATTTTCCATCAGTTCTCATAACACAAGCAGTGCAAGAAGTTGTGGAAGGCTTTAGAGAAACGTTATGAAGGAAATGCTACACTTAAGTCTCTAAAGGCTAAAGCTTTGAAGAAGGTGTTTCATAACTTCTCGTCAATTGGAAATGAGAGTCTGGATGACATTATCGATCGCTTCTATCATTTGATGAGTGAACTGCATACTCATGGGGTTAAAACATCTATGGAAGAAACGGTGTCGAGTATGGCTAATGGTTTACCTGATAAGTGGGATTCATTTATTTCCACTCTGAGACATAATCAAGTGCTGGAAACGTTGGATATTAATGACTTCATTCTGAAACTGAGAGAGGAAGAGGTTCGACAGAAGTACAAGTCCAAAAAGGGTACCTACACATAGAATCCGTCTCTCTACAATGTGACTCCTACTATTGCTGTGTCTTCAAGTGCACCTTTGTAGACAGCTTTCGTGTCTAACACTTCTGCAAGCATCCCAAGTACATCTTCAAGTTATGATTCAGGTGGATCATCAAGTGTCCAATTAAGTGCTCTAGAAGCTCATTCGACGAAGTTGAAAACATAGAACTTGAGCAACGTAACTGTCGAAGTCGCCAAAGAGCATATGGACTTACTTGATGCACTGGTTCAATCGTATGACGGGTTAGTTGCAGGAAAGATCGGAAATTGCCATCTAGCAAATGAAGATTACGAGCAGGTTGATGAAACTGAGCTTGAACGGATGGATATTATGTGGGCTCTCGCTAGTGCTATGCGTAGAGCAAAGAAGTTTGTGAAGAAGACGACACAGAACCCGGTGGCTACAAAGGATACTACTTTTGGATTTGACAAGTCAAAAGTCACCTGTTTCAACTGCGGTGAAAAAGGCCATTTCAAGAGAGAGTGTGTCAAACCTAAAAAGATAGGAAATGGCAACCTGTTTTCTTCAATCAACAGGCAGGATAAGGACAAAAAGGTAGCTTCAACCAGCCATGACTCCAAAGCCATGGTAGCACAGGGTGATGAAGGACAAGACTAGTCCTTCCGTTTCTTATCTGATGGTGAAGCTAACATTACATTGGTTGATGATCTGAATGACGACTCAACGAGTAAAGGGGAGAACTCGGCTGAGTTGGATACTGTTGATGTGTATAAGACTATGGCTGCTGTTGATAACCTAGTGGAGGATTAACTGAATACAGGATCTTCAACACACCAAGGACCTCAGGCTGCTTTTATGGCTGGCACCTCTACATCTGCACAGGTAGAATCTGAAGAAGCTCTCTTTGATAAACATGCTTGTGTTGATTGTAATAAATTTAGAGAAAGCATAGATTTAAAATTTTCTAGGTTGTTAGATCATAATGACAATTTGGTAAAAGACTTAAAACTGTGCATTGAGGCTAATTGGGTGTTAAAACAAAATGAGAGCAGTTATAAAGAGAAAATCAAAGTTTTGAGAAAACAACTAAAGGAAACCGAAGTTGTAGCACTTAATCAAGAAAATAACATAAAGTTTTAGATAAAGACAATTGAGGAAACTAAAAAGGAAAGAGCTGTTTTACAAGTTGAAAATGAGTTCTTAAAGCAAAGACTACATAGTTTAGCAAGTTCCTCTCACATCTTGCAAAACTTGGTTAAAGAAAGAAACAATGGGGAAGGGCTGGGTTATAAAGTTGTGCCTCCACCACATGAGATTCTTCTAAACACCAAACAGAGACCTGTTAACAATAACCTCATCAAGGACCATGTGGTGACTACTCCTCTGGTCAGTGATCTGGACTCTGCAGTTCAACCTGCACCTCCGGTTGCTGATCAGAAGTCTTCAACATCGGGCACAAAGAATAAAATCATCATTAAGGACAGGGTGGAAGAGGATGATAATGTACCTCTTGGGTTGGGTTCACAATCTGCTATCACACAACCTAAGACTTCAAAACCTACTCAGTCAAAACCGGCTAAGCAAGATCTCAACCATTTTAAAAGACAAAGTAATCATAACGTTAAACAAATCAAATTGTCAAAGAAGGTGTTAAACCAAAGGTTGAGACCAAAAAGCCCATACCTGAAGTGTTTTCCCCACCCCACAAGAGATCTCCTAGTACTGTTGAGAGGAGATCATGCTATACTTGTGGACAAAGAGGCCACAGTTCTTCACACTGTACTCGCTATCAGACACCTAGGCGTAGAGTTGAACTAGATCAGGAAGTTAAACCATTTTCTTCAAAACAGAGATCTAAAACTCCTGCTAGGTCTAAAACACCTGTTAGGTCTTACACCCCTCCCCAACACTACAGACAACACA
>BJCN01308424.1:0-10397 GCA_018326445.1 Flaveria brownii
TACGACATGTAAGTGGCGGATGACTGTTATGGTTTCCCGTGCATGGACATCATTCAACCCATATCTCCAACAAAAAGACCTACCCGCGGCACACAGGCTATATCTTTGAATGAGTCTGTTGTATGATATTATTGTATCGGATCAGCACGTAAGAGGATATTGAAAGTTTATTATGTTTATATTTACTCACGATTGTTCCCTATTTACATAATGTTATTCTTTCTTTTGTAGAATTGCTCGATACATGCAAGCATACCGGCTTATCTTATTCCCATGTTTAAAAATGTATTTACGGAGGGTCGTGTATACAATGTTTATAAGTTTGTGGTTCTTCCGTACGAGACTCTTTATCTCCCAATTCATCGAGATTCCTATGTTCGCTTCATGCGAGCAACAATAGTTAATAAATGCCATATGGAGGTGTCTTTGTTCACACGCTACGTTTTTTAACCTACTCCATTTAATGGGCTTCGACATCGTCTTAATAACGCCAAGTACTTAGCAGGTTATGTTTTTTTTAACTATTAGCTTTCATTTATTTTTTGGTTATCTAACATGACGACATACGCAGATGTTATTGGCATACTTCGCATGTGGGGTTATGTTTCCAATCAATCTTGTGTAGTCCAATTGGATGATAGTGATATGCGAGACATTGTTATCGCTGATGCGTGGTATACACTTTTTGAAGTTATAGCAAATTGTTAAATTTAAACATCTTTTAAAATATTTTTTTAATTATAATGAAAACATACAGTGGCTCGGAGCTTAGATTGTCTTTATGGGGAAAGTTGGCGCAGCATGCTGCTGACGATGACATTCGAAGTTATGGCAACCATAGCATACTTGTCGTTGTGACATCGTACAAAGTTTGATTGTTCGATGGTATCTATATTTTTATGCAAATTATTTTGTTATTGGATGTACAAACGACATGTAACATTTAACTTTTGTTTGTCAAAAGTAGATGCCCTTTGTTTCGTGTCAACAGTAGGATCCCATCTGTATCTAAACCCCCAGTCGCCCTTCGCTGAAACTTTCAAGACTATGCACGTCATCATATTTTTCTCCATGGTTTAGTCTATAATAATGATTCATTTTAATCATTAAGCTATCATAATAGGTGTTTTCAGTGAATACCGTCCTATTATATTCAAATCACTGAAACATCATGATCAGAATTCCAGGGTTACACAAATCTCTGACTTGTACAAAATTTTGCAAGACGGGGTTACGCCGGTACTGCTCTAAGTTTTATGATAATTAAAGTTCATTTTTTTGGTAATTTTTTTATAGATTTTATTTTTCCTTTTTTAGGGAGCAATGTTCAACATCAATGGTCTAATAATTAATGTTGATTTAACAAATGAATGGACTTATATAAAGTGCAACACTTGTCGTAAGATGATGACATTGGTTGAGGATCAATACTTTTGTTCTACCTGTAAAAAAATGTTGTCAATCCACGTCAGGCGTAAGCGAGACATAACTTTTTTTCCATCACTTTTTTTCCTCACTGATAATGCCTTTATATAGGTACAAACTGGAAATTCGTGTTGTTGATAACGGTCAAGAAATGATGTGTGTTTTATTTGATGATGCTGCGCATTCTCTTTTAGGCATTACGGCGTCGGATTTACTTATGAGGAGTTTTACTGAGGTATATATGTTCTTATAAGAATGCAATGAGTGCTCCATACACTACTGTACACATATCCCCATGCTATATCAAACAATCTCATACACTCACTCCTATGTATATATATTCACACGCAAAATCTTTTTTGTGTCTTGATTTGTCTTTTGTGATATACATACACGTGTGTTTGAATATTTTTATATATATTTGCATCCTTACCTTCTCCTGTGTATTGTCTAGGGTATTGATAACCCGCACTAGATACCTGATTTTTTTATTGATAATTTATTTGCTCGAAGCGTCATTCTTAGAGTAAAGATTGATAAATTCAACTTGGATCCTAAATATGTTCGACGCTTCACCGTTTCTAAATACCTCGAAGATGATGTGAATTTACTCAATAATCACTCCCACATGTTGATTGCTGGAGCGAGTGCTGGTGCTCCAACAACCGATATTCTTTGCACTGAGGAGGATGATGAAGGCGTTGAATTTTTTTTTAGAATAACAAGTGATGAATGGGATATGGTTGCTGAGGCGTTATGGGGACCACACACTTCTTTTACAACAACATTAACAACATTATCGGTATATTTTTCCAGAAGTGTTTATTGTCGTATAAATTTACATGTGTTTCGTTTTTCTTTATGTTCTTTATTGTATTTTTAGGTTGTACTTGATAATGATGATGAGGGAGGATCTACAAAGGATGTTTTAGATACATCTATTGTTGATACATCTATTGTTGATTCAGCCAAACCTTCTACTCTGGCTGAGGTTGATTGTCATGCTAAACCTCATGAAAAGTTGCAGTAGAAGACCGTGAAGGATCAAAAAGACGCCTAAGCGCTTGGAGTACTAAAGTTATTGCATGTATGTTTTGATGACTCCAAAATATTGTTCTATATGTTATATGTTTATTTAATTTATTCAATTATATTAATGATTTTCATTAATACTTTTTTTTCCTTCTGTTATAGCATGTACATTTGGTGGAAGCATGTTGTTTTGGTGTTTATCTAAGTAGGATTTGTTATAGACCCTTTTAGATTGAATATCACAATCTCGGTGTTACTTTTTCTAGACTATAACTTTGTTGACGTTGTTGATAATGTTTGTCTTGAGATCCTTAACTTGATGAGTCTTTTTGTCTTTATATGACCTGTTTAGTTGGATGCGTGCTTTTCCAACTAATATTAATCTTAAGATCATATGACATATCCTCAAATATAAAAGACTTTTTTGTTTGTGTTTAATTGTCTTTATACTAACACGCTAATAGTGTTATTGTTTATAATTTAAGAAGAGATAGTTATTACATTACAACATGAAACCTCCTGTCCACCGGATGGGTATAAAACTAGTTCATAATGGTTTTGAGATGAACCTATAAGAAACCCATAACACGATTAAAAGTTTTATTTATTTTTTAATAGACCTTGAATATTAAAAACTATTTATATTTTTATCCTTGAATTATCTGATGTGAAAAAGTTATCAATACACAAACAATATGTTTTTATTTCTTAAACTCTGTGTTGTATTTTCTTTTTATTGGATTTTAATAATTTATACTATTAAAAATGTCATTCTCTAAACTTTATTATAATAATTAAATATGCTTCAAATGTATTACATAGAAATAAGATATATATTGCATTATAATTGCTACATAAGAATAAATATCAATGTCGTTAAATAATAAAATAAAATGGATTACAGTAATTATATAAGAATTAATTGCAGAATAACATAAATTGTTTTTATTGAGTTCATTGAGAGAGAATCATGATACATATATAGCCATAACAACCAATGCTTAAATATAGGAACTAGATCAACTTAATTATAAATAAATATAGTCTCCTAATATTCCCCCTCAGTTTGAACGTCGATATTCGGAGACGTTTAAGCTGGACCGAAAAGATTCAAAGAGATGTCGAGGGAGGCCTTTGGTGAATATGTCTGCATACTGAAGAGACGATGGAACGTGAAGAACTTTGATGTGACCAATTTTAACTTTCTCACGGACAAAATGAATGTCCATTTCCACGTGTACTGAAGAGACGATGGAACATGAAGAACTTTGATGTGACCAATTTTAACTTTCTCACGGACAAAATGAATGTCCATTTCCACGTGTTTCATACGTTGGTGCTGCACTGGATTTCCGGACATATAAATCGCCGAAACATTATCACAATATACCACTGTTGCCTTACAAACCGGAACATGAAGTTCAAGGAATAAGTTACGAATCCATGTTGCTTCAGCCACTGCGTTTGCTACCCCCTGTATTCGGCTTCAGCACTAGACCTAGAGATTGTGGGTTGCCGTTTTGATGACCACGATATAAGGTTGTCTCCTAAAAATACAATATCTAGAGGTAGATCGTCTCGTATCCGGAAAACCCCCCCAATCCGCGTCGGAGTAAACGACGAGGGATTGAGAGGGAGACGCTGAAAGGCGAAGACCATGGTTAATTGTACCGTGAACATACCGTAACACTCGTTTCATGAAGGCAAAGTGAGGTTCTCTTGGAGCGTGCATGAATAAGCAAATCTTTTGAACCGCATATGAGAGATCCGGTCGGGTAATGGTGAGATATTGAAGGGCACCGACCAAGCTACGATATAGTGTGCCGTCACTTAATGGTTCTCCTGCGGTAGCGCTGAGTTTATGCGATGTATCAACCGGAGTATGACAAGGTTTGCACGTGGTCATGTTTGCACGATGAAGGATGTCACAAACATATTGCGCTTGACTAAGGACTAAAGATTGATGGTCACGAGTGACTGTGATTCCAAAAAGTGATGAAGTTCACCAAGTCCGTCATGGCAAACTCCGTGGAAAGCCGAGAGATGATGTGTTGTAACAGATTCGGTTGGTTGGCGTTCAATACAATATAATCCACATATAACAAGAGATAATCTAATTGAGGCCCATTTTTGTAGACAAATAGAGAAGTATCACAATTGCTGCTTCGAAAGCCTAATGAAGTGATGAATGTTGAGAACCAATGGAACCATGCTCGCGGTGCTTGTTTCAATCCGTAAAGGGACTTTTGTAATCGACACACATGATTTGGAAATTGGGGGTTGACAAACCCTGGCGGTTGAAGCATGTAAACTGTTTCTTGAAGGTTCCCGTGTAAAAAGGCATTTTTAACGTCAAGTTGATGAACCAGCCAGGACTTGGACATTGCCAGTGATAATATGGTACGAATGGTTTCCGGTTTTACAACTGGACTAAATGTCTTCATGCAATCAATACCCGGAGTTTGAGACTTGCCGTTGCACACAAGACGAGCTTTATAACGATCCAATGTACCATCTGATTTAAACTTGTAGTGAAAAAGCCATATGGATCGAATGACAGGATTATGTAACGGTCTAGGAACTAACTCCTATGTGTTATTAACATGTAATGCACTAAATTCATCGTTCATGGCACGTAACCAATTTGGGTCCGATAATGCTTTATTATAATTGGTAGGTATAGGTGATATGTTTGTGGTGACGGCTAAATTATATTTGGTATTGGGCTTGATAATTCCTGTTTTGGCTTGAGTTTGCATTGGGTGAGTATTGTGAATAGGAGGTAACAAGGGGGTGTAGATGGTGGAGTATTGGTGGTGGAATGGGCTGTGGCAGTTGGGCATGAAGAGGTTGCAGCGGTTGGGCTTGAATTGGTAGGTGATGGGCTGCTATTTACGGAGGTTGTGGAAGTGGGTGTTGGCCATCATGGGTTGCGGGTGGAGTTTGGGTCTGATGGGGGTTTGGGATAATGTTTTGGGCATGTGTATTTTGGGTATTAGTTGAGGCAGTGTGTGGATTTGAAGTTGTAGTTGTTGGTGAGACTTGGAATGTGAATGGGAATGGGTCATCAAGAAATTTGTAGGTGGTAGGTGCAAGAGGTTCATTAAAGGGGAATTGATGCTCATCGAAGATGACATGACGAGAGAGATGTACACGTCCTGTTAGAGGATCGTAGCATTGATACCCACGAAAATCACTCGGGTATCTGAGGAAAACACAACGAGTAGACCGCGGGGAGAGTTTGTTTGTTTGAGTAGCGGTCATGCTGGGATAACAGGCGCATCCAAATTCCCGTAAGTGATCATAGGTGGGTTGACGCAAGTAAAGAGCAAACGTCGGGGTTTGAAAGTGAAGTTTTTTTGTGGGGAGGATGTTGTGAAGGTAAATAGCTGTGTGAAGCACTTCCACCCAGAAGGCAAATAGAAGGCGGGCATGAACAAGAAGGGCTCGGATGATGTCGTTTATACGACGAATCATTCGTTTAGATTTACCGTTTTGTTGGGATGTTTGAGGGTAAAAAAATCTAAACATGAGTCCATTTGAGTTTGCAAAATTTTTGAAATGGATGTTGTCATATTCGCCCCCGAGATCACATTGAAATGATTTAATTGTAGAGTTAAATTGGGTTTGTATAAGCTTGTGAAATTTGGCAAATGTGGGAAATGTGTCGGATTTATATTTAAGAGGATACACCCAAACATAGTTTGTAAAATTATCAAGTAAAAGCATAATAATATTTGTAACCCGAATTGCTCAAAAACAGGAGATGTCCAAAGATCACAATGAATTATATCAAAGGGTTTAAAAGTAATAGAAACTGAATCAACAAAAGGCAATCGTTTGCTATTTGACATTTGACATGAATGACACGTCGCATGTGCAACAGTTTTATTACAATTATGAATGAAATAAGGACTAAGATGATTTAACACGTTTGATCCTGGATGTCCAAGTCGGTCGTGCCAAGGTTGTGGTTTTGATGAAGACAGCAACGAGTACTCAGGAGGGGCGAGTGGATAGAGATCCCCCGTGCTATTATGTCGGGAAAGGAGGCATCCATCCTTGAGGTCCTTCAAAGAAAAACCAAAAGGGTCAAAAAATACAATAACTTGATTATCTATAGAAAATTTGCGTACGGAAATCAAATCTTTGATGATATTTGGGGAGTGAATTATTTGGTTTAATTTGTAGGTTTTGTTGGGAAGATTACAAAAAGCATTACCGGAACCGTGTATTGGTAGTTGTTGGCCATTACCGACAAAAATAGGATTAGTAGGTAATAAACATGGATGAGTTAATTTACCTGAGTCCGCGGTGATGTGAGAAGATGCTCCAACATCCATATACCATTGAGGGTCATTGTAGTTCAAGTTCAAACTAGTGAGAGCGGTTCCGATATCACTAGGACTTAGAGCATTGTTTCCTGACATGAAACCAGGTGGGCCAGGGTGGTTTTGGAGCTGATTTTGAAAATGAACATGGACCTGATTGGGTTGATAAGGTTCGGATGGGTATGGAGTTGGTGGAGGAGCCCACTGTTGGTTGTAATTGGGTTGGGGTGTATGGGCCTGAGTTAATCCATGTGGTTGTTGATTTGGATAATATTGTTGTTGAATGGCCCACTGATACATGTTTTTTCCTGTGAATTGACCCCCACGACCAATTCTGCGTCCCCCTTTAGACATTGCACCACGGCCGCGAGCGGCTTTTACCGGATCATAGTTGTTGCCTTTGTATCCGTTTGGATATGGGGACTTGGTGTTCTCGTTTGGTGCTTGAGTAGGGTGAGGTTTGCGTTCACTATTTGACGGCGACTGAGTATTGAGGAGGATGATGTTACGGTCCGACCCGATTCTTCCTTGTTGTCTATGTGTCTCCGATTCAACCATGTGTCTTGCGTCGTCCCAAGTGGGGCGACTTTGATTGATTAAAGCTCCAACTGTGTCATATTCCATCTGGAGGCCACAGACCATTTGAGTAACCAATCGGCTCTCCGTAACGGGTTGGTCCACGTCGGCTAGTTGACCCGCCAAGTCTTTAAGTGTTTGGCAATAATCGTTGAAGGAAGAGCAGAAGGATAACGATGTGTTTGTGAACTTTTGCTCGAGAGTAGCCGCACGAGCATGCTTGTTGTTGACGAAGATTTGTTGAACTTTGACCCATGCTTCTCTCGCTGTAGTTTCATCTTCAAGGATGTGTTCCAGTATATCATCCGAGATAGAGTTGTAGATCCATTGAACGACTAAAGCATCAAGTCCGACCCATGCGGAGTGCTTCGGATCGGATTCCTCCGGAGGTTTTGTACCGTCGATGTGGTGTAACACGTTGTATGCACGAACATGTTGCTTGAAAAGTTTTACCCATGATGCGTATGAGACCTTTTTGCCATCAAGGATGCGAGTGATCTTTGTGTTTATATTGCCGACAGAGTATGCCGGGTGAAGGTGTTTTGGATCGATGGTTTTGGAAGATGAAGAAGAAGTGTCTTCATCATCCCCTGCCATGGTGAAAAAAATTAGGGGTTGGCTCTATACCATGTAGAATAACATAAATTGGTTTTATTGAGTTCATTGAGAGAGAATCATGATACATATATAGCAATAACAACCAACGCTTAAATAAAGGAACTAGATCAACTTAATTATAAATATATATAGTCTCCTAATATTAATATGCTATTTATTAACCAGCAAAATTATATTATACACACCAAAATTCATAACCGTCAAGAATTTTGTTATGATCTACACACGACATAAAAATAATCATATTTTGAGGTGGTTAAAATAATTAGTTTATTCAATGGGTTTAACATGATCAATGTAATGAACATATTAACCCAAATATGACTTGTTAACTCAAGTGTCATCTAAAAAGTTTACATGTTGATATAGAGTTTTTAAGAAATGGTAGGCATTTTTTAAACTTTGATTTTTAGTTTCTCCCCTAACTAAATATTTTCCAGCGTTCTATTTTTTTCTCTTCTAACTCTTTTTTATAAATTTATTCATTACTTCAAACTACTCATTCTTACTTCACTATTTTTCAATCCTTTTCATTTGAGTTACTTTTATCTCGCGTATGTGTGTATTTACCCAAGTTTATTAATTAATTGGAAACAAGAGTAAAGGAAAAAACAATAAAAGACAACAATTATAACAATAACAATTTTCATTTGAGCTAGAGTTATTAGTTGTTTAAAACGTTATTGAGATTGTTTCTAATGGTCTCCCGCACGACTCTACGGCCTGCGTGCTGCATCGCACCCGTCACCTTAGTCGAGGTGCCATAAAAGCAATGGAAGCGTAGGGGGTATTTGGGTATTTGTGTACAACGTTGAAGATAGAGGAGGAGGCGGGGTGCAGGGGAGCAAGTTCCATGGATATGGTGATGTTGTTAGCGTGGGGTGAGAGAATAACGTTACCCATGCGCAATGGGTGCAACATCTTACGATGTGCTGGACAAGCACTGAGTATGGCCTAAGTCACTATGGATTATTTATTCGTAAACAGACATTTAATGAGTAAACTTGAAACATGATATAAAATTTAAGTACCTCCATATTAATATTTTTAACACAAATTTTTCATCTACTACTTTGCCTAACAACATAATATTTTTTAACCCGCCAACCAAGACACTTAATTAACACCCTTGTAAAACAATTAAGTTTTACGGTTCCAACCCATATGAAAGTGTCTACCTATACATATTATTAAATGTTTAATTATTCGTTTTTTCCTTTTAATTATATTTTCCGGTGGAAGTAAAAAAGAAAACAGAAAAAAGGAGGAGAAGAGGTCTTCTGAACAGACATTCAAACAAACTCGTTGCAAAAGATACATACACTTTCATATATCTCTCTATTCTCTCCTTCATTTCCTTACAGAAAACCATTAATGGCGGTAAAACTCTCCATCTCTCTTGTATTTTTTTATCGTTTTCATCTGCAAGTAACTGAAAATGCACTTGAATGTTTGCAGAGGATCAAGCTCTCGTTGAATGTGTTCTTCGCAACTCTCTCTGCCGCTACTCTTCTGTTCACATGCTCTTCAGAACTCAAGGTCAGTTCGCAACCTAATGATCCATGAATGTACTCGTATTCACCTGTTTCATGCATCGGAGATCTGTTTGTGGATGATTTAATCGGATTTGTTTGTGATTGAACCTAACAGGAAGGAGAAATTTGCGTTAACGATAAGAGCTGTGACTCTGGATTGCAATGTGGAACTTGTACGAGAAATGTTACTGTTTCCCCTCGATGTGTTCGCATTCGGCCTCATAATCCTGTTCATAAGGTATACTGTGTGTTAATGTTTGTTAGTGAGAATGAGAGTGTGGAAGTCTTTATCGATTTTGATTGTGACTCGTTGTAGGTGAAAGGATTGCCGTTTAATCGGTATTCGTGGTTGATGACTCACAATTCGTTCGCTCGAATGGGACATAAGTCGGATACAGGTGCTGTTCTTCTAGCTCCGATGAACCAGCAGGATTCTATTACCAATCAGCTCGAAGTATGCTTTTCGTCTCTATCTAATTCACTCACTCGCATTCACGTATCCAGAAAGTTAAAATTTCTAGCGGCAAATTGAAATCGGCATTGTATGGTTGATTGTTTTTTCATCACGCATGATTGATTACTTTTCTGACCGATCAAATGTCTTTCGATTGGAAACTTGATAATAGCTGTGTATCAAAAATTGTGAAAATTGTGCTTAGGAACCGGTATAGCTTCCAATATTTTTCAGCAGCAACTAAAAATTGAAGACTGTTACATAATAGAATAGTTTACTAAGTCTAAGGACTAATGTTGTAATAGAATAATAATAGAGGGACTAAAGTTGTAATTGTATATGTGTGGTTGTTACGGTAGTTAATAAAAGATCTTACCGCCCACAAGCTAGGTTTATGCTTGATTTGGGTTTTCCCTCCTTCTATCT
>BJCN01308432.1:0-11913 GCA_018326445.1 Flaveria brownii
TCATACGACACATACATACGACACATAGCATACATATATTTTTCACTCTACATAATGCTTCATATACTGTATCTAAGTGTTTTCATGTTTCCTCTTGATGTTCATCTTATTTTCTATTTTGTATGTTTATTAATTATTTATTTTAGCTGAAGCTGAAGTTTCTAATAAGGAAAAGGAAGGAGCTCCCAGTTCTGAAACAACACGAGCTAGTAGAGTACTATCTCTGAGTGACATACTTTATAGATCAGATGCAAGCAGTGATACTTCACAACCTATGTCTGAAAGAGAGAACTCTGATTATGAGGAGGATTTGGAAGTTGATTTTGAAAATTCAATCTCAGGTGAGGAAAGCCATGAAGCTGAATCTAACAGTTTTCACCCCACTTTAAATGTCAGAATCCACAGAAAAGGTGATTCAGGAATGAAAACTTTCCACACAAGTGGCTCCTATGGATCAAAATTGTCTTCTCCACGTGACAAAACGACTCAGGTTTCAGCTTATCTCTTTGTTAATATGTGATTTTTACGTTTAGGTATCGTTTAATTATAAGATTATTTAATATCTATGAATATCATAACTTCAGTATGAGAGGGCAATAGATATGAAGCAAAGATATGTTGGTCATTGTAATGTAGGGACAGACATCAAACAAGCCAGTTTTCTTGGGCAAAAAGGTATTATGTATATTCTTTTATCCCTTCTCTTTTGTGCTTATTATTGACTGTTAGACTTGCATCATTTTGCAAGTCAGTATGCAACATTAAAAGTTAGAAACCCTGGAATATACTAGGGTTAGATGTCATGAGGATTAGACCCATTAGTTTAGCTTATTAGGATTAGGGTTTTGTGTTCTGTCTTCATACACCGGTAGATTGCAATATACTAAATGTCTCAACAAAACATCTCATGACCCATGTATATGATATGAGAGCCAAATTGCCACTAAACGTCTAAACCTAGAACATAGGCTGCATCTCACCAACACTTTATGAGACGTGGCATACAATTTCTTTACCTTCACACTAACATCGATGAGATCTGGCAACAAAATTGGTTGCCGAAATTGATACATGGAAAGTGACGGCTAGGTTCTCCTACACTTGATCAAAGGCGAATTCAATGGGATTTATGTCTGTATGTATTAAGTTTCGCCATTTAGCAATTTTGCTCTTGTTCCTAAATTTGTACACGAAGATTCAAAAAGAAAGAAGCCAATGAGGTTCGATTGTCTCAATGAGGTAACATTGGTTGTATCAATAACGTAACACATTGAAATTAATTGTCACTTTGAAAGCATACCGGTGAGATTATTGCGAGTTTGCCAAATCTATGATCAAGTAATCATTTAGCAGATATTCTCCCAAATTTTTTTGAGGTCCTCAGAAAGAATATATTGGAGCATCTGATATGTATACCCCAGCTTGAGGGGAGTGATGGAACAAATAAGGGTTTGCCATGATTAGTGTTAGTTGTTCGTAGGTTTAGTTTCCCCACTAAGATTAGTTTTGTATTCAGTTGTCCATATATACACATCTAGATTGTAGCATACTAGATATCCCAGAAAAATATCTCTTTTACCTTCACAAAAATAATGTAGTTTATAATGCGGCACTTGCGGTTCATGACTAGTGCTACGGCTAATATTTCTTTAGGGGTTGGGTAATGGGCCAAATTGTTTTGGTGAGCATCCGTAGGTCCAAAACATCGTACCTCTATTGTGACTTCAGTAAGGAAAATGGCTACATCAACATCCAAATTACTATTGGGGGATAGATGGTCCTACAAACAACCAAGTTTAAGTATCTTGTATCATTAATTCATAGTGATGGAGACATTGACTGTGATGTAACTCACCGTGTGCAATTGGGTTGGTGCAAGTGGAGAGCAGCTTTAAGTGTTTTGCATGAAAGGAGATTCCTGGAGAGGCTAAAAGGGAAATTCTATAGATTGAAGTAAGATCGACGATGTTGTATGGGACAGACTGTTGGCCACTTAAGAAGATGCAAGCACGAATGCTTGAGGTGGTAGAGATGAGGATGTTGAGGTGGATGTGCGGCCACATAAGGAGGGATGGAATAAGGAACGAATCCCTTAGGGATAGATTAGGAGTGATTTAATGGACCTGCACCTCTTCGAGGACATGATTAGTGATAGAGCATCTTGGAGACATAGGATAAAGGCGATGGATTTTTAGTGCAACGCATACATCTATCCTTTCTTTAGGATCTCCTACCTCATGTTTAGGGTACCAAGATTCATTTAGCTGATAAGTGTAAATACATATTGCTTTCGAGGTGTGCCTTTAGTCGTAGGCAGATGAAGCTAAATTTCTACTATTAGCCGTTGCAGTAGGGACGTAGGGTGGTTAGTCATCGACTTGCTTTATAGGTTTGAAGGTACTCATAGTTTTTGGCCTACGGGGTAAGATGTGTCGTTAGTAATAGAATGTGCCTTTAGCTCGTAATTACTGTTGGGTGTAGGCTTCGGGGTGGATTAATTTGGAACAGTTGGGCTCGGCCGGCCCAAGTTCTAATTAGGCCCAGTTTAGTTAGAATGTTAACTAAAGGGTGAAACCCTAATTATTGTTTATATATATATCTCTCTTGTACTTGTAATCATTATCACTCAATAAAAAAAGAAAACCCTAGTTGCCCCAAGAGGACGTAGGTTGCACACCGCAACCGAACCTCTATAAATCTCTCGTGTTCTTTATTGTTTACTGTTCTTCTGTTTGATTGTTTGTGCGCGGTTAACCCTAACAATTACTACTTTAGGTGTCTGCAGTTTTAAGATGTATTCACTATGGTTATTTTAGCGAAATAAATTTTAATTGTTTTATGTTACTATTGTGTCTTGTTTAATTGTTAAGTACTTGTATTTTTCTGTCTCTAGTTTAATAAGTTACGCGTTTTTCTATATTGCATCAATTTATGTTCTTAGCATAGCCTTTACGATCCGGGGGCCTCTTTGGGGGGCGGGGGCAACCTCTCTACTCTCTAGGGTAGAGGTAAGGTTTACCCTCAACTCACCCTCCCGGACCCTACTATCTGAGTGGGACTTTTAATTGGTTTGTTTGTTTTTCTATTCCACCTGTTGGATATATAACGTAACATCAAAACCATAACCAGTGTAAATGGTTGGAAATGCCATCTCTAGTTGGTGTTGTAAACTACACTACACATATATTAGTGTTATCGCCCACTCTACTCTTTTCTAACATTCTATCTTTAGATTTTAAGCCTCCCTGCTCAAAGCTGACCTAGTTTAATGTTTAGTTTGTGATGTGCTTCAAAAAAGTATTATATTCTTAGAATTTGCATATACTTTCATGTTCACATTCTGTAATGGCAGGGGAGTACATTGCTAGTGGAAGTGATGATGGTAGATGGTTCATTTGGGAAAAGAGCACTGGGAGATTAATTAAAATGCTTCTTGGGGATGGAGCTGGTATATACATATCTACACTTTCAAGCCCCACATTTTTCTACACGAGTTTGTCCTGTTGGCTAATTATTTGTTTTCTTTTCAGTTGTGAACTGTGTGCAAAGTCATCCGTTTGATTGTGTTGTAGCTACTAGTGGCATTGATAATACCATCAAGGTAAGCAGCATATATACATTACAAGTGGCAAAATAGGTAGGTCATGGACTTGGAGCTTGGGTACCTTATGATGTCAGGGGTTGAATTGGTTTTGTCGAAATAGTTTGTCCAAAGTTACACTATGAATAATTAGTGACATATAACAACGAAATTCATATCATTTCTACATAATTTCTTTGAACAAAGTGATTCATGATATTTTATTGAAAAATAAACTTCGGCCGACTTTCAACCATCTAAACTACTATTTTACATGTTCGAGCTGTTGAGACTCATTCATAAATAAGGAAGTCTGGTCGAAATTGCTTCTAGGTATATGTTTAACATGACTCAAACGGTCCAATAGATGACAAAAAGATATTATGTGCTCAGATTTGGACCCCGCTTGCTTCAGTTCCATCTGTTGTTGCTGGAGGAACAGCCGGGCCTGAAACTGCTAATATTTTAGATGTAATGGAAGGCAATCAGCGCAGATTATCCAATAACCGTGAATCATTGTTGTAAGTGCTATTTTATATATTTTTTGTTCTATTTGCTAGCTCTACCCTCGTATTCGGACCCCTGGAGAAACTGCCATTCTGTTCATCATCCTGTACAATGAGTTTATTAAAAGTCGTCTTCTGTGCATTTTGTGGGAAAATAGTTAATGTAATAGGTTTTAGATTATTATATTTGCAGGCCATTCGAGATATTAGAAGGGTTCCGGATGCATGAGTTTCCTGAAGGATCATTGCGCCCATTCGAGTGTATACAGAGCTAGGTTATCCCTCACTCTAAGGTAATATATTGTTTGTACAAGATGTTGCCATTTTTAAGGTTATATAGGCACTCGACTAGTAGTCCAGTACTTTTCTTTGAACCTGGTGGTGTTGATTTTATAGAACTGTAAATTAAAAGTTGTTCAATATGATTAGTTACTACACTGATAATCTTGAACTTCAAAAGAAACAATTTAGAGGGCTTTATGCAGTTGAATAAACTTGTTTGCTTTTGACCCGTTTGACCATTTTGAGTAAACGGATTGAAGTTGCCACATTTACTTTGACCCCCCTTCTTGTGCATTTTGGCAGATGGTTCCTATGAGCAGCTATATCGATTCTACCAACTCGTATTGAGGTTGTCGGCACTTAAGTTTTTGTTATTACTATGTTCATTCTTAATCTTTTGTGTTTGCATCATGGTTTGTCTTTTGAGATTTGAATCTCTATGTAAGTACACTATGTGCTACTAAAAGGTCGAACTTGTATGTACAGTTTAATAGTTTAAACTTAAAGAATATACTAATTACTTAATCACATGTAAACAAAAACATAGATATTGATGTAATTTTATTTTTTGAGCTCAATTCTGTACGAACTTGTATTAACGTTGTTCTTAGTATACGAACGTAAACACACAAGCTTTATAGTTGTCCCTATGTGTGCGATTTGTGGTCGGGGCAAGTGACAAGGTGAAATGACATGCTTTGCAAGATCAAAGTCATGGAAGTTGTGAAGGGGTTTGCACAAGGTTTTAATTAAGATAATTTTGCTAACAAAACATAAATGTAGTAGAATTCTAAACATTTTAGAGTTTTAAAATATTCAAATGCGTTATAATTTAAGAAACTGAAAATTACAAACATGGTTAGTTTTAGAAAAAGAACATTTGAGACGTGTAATGAAGGTTAATGAAGAAAGATGATTTAGATGTCGAAGAGCCAACTTATACTCCCTCTATACGTCTCACACATGAGCAAGTTCTTGACACCTATTCAGTGCAAGTTTAAGAAAATTACTAGCATATTGAGGAACAGGTTCCTTTCATTAGTATTCGAGTCCTAAAAAATTCTCTGGAGAAAAATGTGTTTGAAAGCATACATATATATAACGTGTGTTTTTGTTATTTCTATGAAAAGTGCAGAGAAAGGCGGAGTGCCTGTGCTTGCACACGCTTCACATATACAAAAACTGCACAAGTCATTAGAATGGTACTGCACATTTCGTTGCTAAATCTTGTCTTAAACATGCGTACCAAAACCGATTCCCTTCAAATACTTGTAACCAAGTACAAAGCTACAAAGAATGTATCAATCACTTTTTGCATGTAAGAATAATCTATTCAAGATAAATGTGTTATTTAAGACTTTTTCTTTAACGACATTGACCATTCCAAATGTTTACTTGGGAAGTAAGATGGAGTACTGTACTAGCAACTCCTGCATGATCAACCAAAACGTATCTATGACATAGTATTAGGTGTGATAAACAAATTATAAAGGGACATAACGAGTGTCTTAATACTTTTTTTCTAAGACATTTCATTTAAGCTGAGCTTATTTTGATCGAAACCTGTTTTAATCTGAATATGTTAACTGAAACTTTTCTTTATATTCTGAAAGTTTTGCCTTAAATGCTTTAATACTTTCTTCATTTGAGATTAAGTAGGAATGAATTTTTATGAAATGTTCAAAATATTAATAACATACCAGATGCAGCTTAACATGTCAAAGGGACGTTTGGTTGAGTTTCCATACGTGTGATGCGTTACATTTTGTAAAAATACTTTTCCAAAATATACAACTAGTTAATGGTCGTTTTCACAATTACATTTAGGCTAAAAATATGTCCTTTAATTAAAGTTCAAAATAAAAGGAGTAGACATATTAATAGAAACATACCCACAACATATTTCTACGACATCATATGCGACGTGATAAATTATAGATAAGTATAGATTATAATCGACCCTACTCGTTTTCGAACTAAATTTACGTCAATAGGTATAGCGACTCGAATTAATACCGTTGAATGAAAACGTATTATATTTTACTCGACTTTTTTCTAAACAAAATTTATGTCAAAACATAGACTTACAATCGCCCTGAATTGTGTCCGAATTAAATTTACGTCAAAATGTAGAGTAAATGAAAATGTATTATATTTAACCCGACGTGTTTTCAAACAAAACTTAGGTCGAAACTTAGACCAACGCAAAACATACATAAAAATAAGCATGAAAATATTTTATTTTTTACTAAACTAATCTCTAACCAAAATTTACATCAAAACGAAGATAGTCATAAATCGTATATAAAGTTAAGCATGTAAACATTTTATATTTGACCCAAGTCATTTTTATTACGTCTAAACATAGACGTGCTCGAATTTATATTGTATAGGGGTAAACCCAAAATTTTAAAAACTTGAGAGGATTAAAGTGACATTTTTTGAAGTTTTAGAAAAAATTAGGGGCAAAAAAGGTCAATAATGAAACTTGGGGGGTTTCTTGCTGGTGACAAATGCCACCTACCTTTGTAAATGTGTAGAAGTATAATATGTTAATATGAAAGTATTGTAATTAAGATTTTACAATCTTTTAACATGAATTTTACAAACACAATGACAAAATGATAAAATACATGTTTATGAAATTATGCATGCAAATAAACCGACGAATACGGATGGAGTGTTGATGTTTTTTTGTTTAGCTAGAAAACGAGTGTTCAATGTTCATGTTCTTTATGTCGTCCATTTATAATTTGTACAAATGATTCATGAACATAATGAATTGAATACAAAATAACATAACCAAGCACAAATAATAAATAAATCATTCTATTTTTTTTATTAAAATCAGAAATAGTCACTGACTTATAGCGACAACATTTTTTAATTTATAAGATGACAACTTGTCGCTATAAGTCTTAAAAATGTTGTTGTTATAGGGTCTTATTGTTGTAGTACATAAAAAGAATCATGACATTTTTTTTTGTTTTAATATTATCACTTGATCATGTTTGAATTATATTGTCACAGAGTGCAAATACAATTTTTGGTCATAACTATTACCATCTCTGCCAGAGGCGTCAATCGTGTTCGGTTGGATGTTTAATGGGTTGCGGGTTGACAGGTTGACTAGTTTAATTATTTAACCTAAACACGACTCGTATTTTTCTTTGTGTAAAAAATATCTACCTAATCTACACACACTTAAACTCATGTAATTAGAACATGACGTGTTTAACCTTTTATCTAAACATGTCAAATGGGGTGGTGGGTTGGTAGATAATAAAGTTGTAAGCGTGTTAATCGTGTCGGTTGGTCGTAAAAAAATGGGTCAAACAGGTCATAAAGAGGTTAGTTGGTCGACCTATTTTATTAAAAAGGTTGTCGGGTTGAAACCTTTTTAACTAAACAAGTTAAACATAACAATATAAACATGACTCGTTTGATTAAACAGATCAACCCGACACCCGATTGTTTTAAACGGGTTAGATATGCAATTCAAAACCTAATATTTTTCGTGTCTTGTTTTGAGTCGTGTAAGAAATTACCACTCATAACCGGTGTTCTTTGCACTCTCCGTATGATGACGTGATTAAGAGGCATTTAGACTACTCCCATCGAGAGTATATCATTCAGTCTGTCGGTGGTAAATTAATTAAAGAAAATAAACAAATCATGTATGTGCTGCGACCGGGTTGGTAGACCGACCAAGGTTTGGTCGTTGATTTTGGGTCATCCCCCACTTTTTCATTGTATTTCTAAAAATATATGTCAAAACTTAATTTGTAATTGGTTTAGTATATTTTATTTTAATAAAACTTATCATATAGAAATATAATATTATTTATTCAGAAAGTGTATCAAAATTCATAATCTTTTATTTTTTTAATTTTAAACACAAATCAATAATAATTTTTAATTAGTAAAAAACTAGAATTAAGCCCCCCACATTGCGGCAGGGGCGTAAAACCGTACCAAATATCACCAAAATATCACACCACTGCCAACGACCATCAATATTGAAGTTGCGTGTGTTAACGTAGATAAATTAGACCGAAACTTAAAACATATAAAAGTTTAATTAAGTTAATCTAGAACTCGCGCATTCTGATAAACCTGTCAAACGGGAAAAATAGACGTAAGAACGTTGAACCACAAATGCACGTTGCGGCATTGCACCGTGTTAACTCATAAAATTTAGAACAAAACGTAAAGCGAAAGGTAAAAATATTAAATCACACATGCATATTGCGTTGTGTTAACTTGCAAAACTTAAAATGAAACGAAAAATGGAAATTTGCAAAAAATAAAAAGTATAAGGGATTAAAGTTGAAAATAAAAAATATTGTGAGGTTAAATTAGAAAAGAAAAAGTTTTAGGTTCAAAGCAAAAGCATCAGTTGCAACACCTTATGCATAGAGTACAACACCTTATGCATAGGGTACAACACCTTATACATAGAAAAGTTAAAAGTATATTATAAATGTTAATTTGATTGTGTTGCTAATGAGAGTATAAAAAGTGGGTTTAGTTGGGTTGGGAAGATGGGAGATAGAGAAATTAGTTTTTTTTTCAGAATAGTTTGGTTGGGTTGGAATGGGAATGGGAGTAGTCTTAAAGGTCTGACAACATTTTTAATTCATACACCCTCAACAGTCCACTGGAGCTCAAGTGACATCATCGCTTTCAACGGTCATCCACTGGAGCTCAAGAGACATTACCCTACTCACCACCACACACCGGAGCTCACCGTCGTCCTCCATCGGAGCCGTTGTCCTCCACTGGAGCCATCGGAGCACCGACAGTAGGAAACCGTTGCTCGAGACAACAGACTACCACAAAGGAAACGGTTGCCCGAGAACGTAGATTTTGGAAACTTAGAGAGCGAACATGGGTCCACCTCTGGCCTCTTTCTTCTCTCTTCACCTTCTTCTCCGGTGACCTTCTCGCTGGCATTTCACAGTCCACCTCCGGCCTCCGACGAATTTTATTTCCCGATATTTAAAGATCCAATTCTGCCCCAAAGCTTACCCTTTTGGGGTTCTCCTTGCTTGCTTTTGTGGATGCCACCATCCCAGTAGGAATTTACAGTTCTAGGGCTTGAACCCTAGATTTGCTTCTCTCGCTTGGTTTTCTGCCCTTGATTCAAAACCCTAAGTGAAGGTTAGTGAATCAGGGGCCTAATCGAAGAACCCTAACTTGGGTGTGCATTTGGTGAGATCATTCAATCTCTGTTTTCTTTTTGTTTACTTTTATCTTTTCATTTAGACTGTTTGGCTGGGTTAGGGCTACTAGCATATGGTTTTAAATAGGAAGAGTCATCCCCTATTCTTGTGCTATTTCCGCTTTCTTGTGATTTGATTGTGCATCACTTGTGTGATGTTTACTTGTTGTGAGTGACTGCATTTGATTGTGCATCGTAAGTGCTAAACTCCTATAACCTATACTACTCACATGTTTGTAACTTTTCACTCTTATTGATTGACACTATTCCACATATTACCTGGTTACTTGGTTCTATTTTAAGGTGTTATTCGTGAATAGTTGTTGTATTTGTGGGCTTTGTCTGTTTTTTTGTTAGAGTGGGTTAGTGCGGTAAAATAGAAAGGATGAGTCTTGATGCTGCCCCGAGATCATGTTCCGTGATGAGAAGTGCAACTACAGGAAAAAAAGAGTTATAGATTACGATTGGCACCATGAAATGCAGGAACATAACTAGTAAGTTATTAGAGTTAATAGACAAACTGAAGAGATGTAGGGTACAGATAGCGTGTTTTCAGGAGACTAGATGGTGGGGTAAGAGAGAAACAGAGTGCAATGGGTATAAACTATGGTATTCAGGATCAGATGGAACAAAAAATAGGGTGGGTTTCCTAGTTGCTAAAGAACTTCAAGATAATATACTGGAGGTGAGAAGATATGATAATAAACTTATGTTTCTAAGAATAGTAATAGGGGATGAAGTAGTGGCAGTAGTTAGTGCGTATGCACCAAGGTTGGATTAGGGGAAACGGAAAGAAAGAATTTCTTGGAGAGTCTAGATCAAGTTATGGGAGATATACCTCGAGAAGAAAAAATATGCATAGAGGAAATTTTAATGGGCATATGAGTAAGGATAATGATCATTTCCCTTTGGTGCATGGAGGCTTTGGGTACGGTCTTAGGAATGATGGCAGTAAGGAGCTTCTTGACTTTGCATTAGCGCATGACCTAGGTGTTATAAATTCAATTTTTAAGAAAAGAGACTTGCATCTAATCACGTTTAGTAGCGGCGGAAAACACACGCAGATAGACTATTTGCTGATGAGAAGAGAAGACCGTAGCTTGTGGAAGGACTGTAAGGCAATACCGGGTGAGATAGTAGTGACCCAACATGATATGTTAGTAGCGGATCTACGCGTGAAGAGAGCAATTGTCGAACCAACTAAGAGAATTAGACTTACGATCAGATGGGGCCAACTCAAAGATGAAAAGATTACCATCTTTAGAGATAAGGTCATACCAATGACCCAGACTGGGCCACAAGAAGACGCAAACCAAAAGTGGGAGGCCATGGCCACTAGAGTCACTCAAGTAGCTAAATAAACTCTTGGAGTTACAACAGGTAGGACAGTTGATCAAAAGGAATCCTGGTGGTGGAATGAAGATGTACAAGATAAGATAAGAATTAAATAACAAAGCTTTAGAGAGCTTTTACGCTATAATAATAAGGAATAACGAGCAGAACTAAAAGATAAAGACAAGGAGACCAAATGAGAGGCGAAAAAGTTTGTGTCAGAGGCAAAGAACATAGCATATGAGAGGATGTACAAGCAACTAGAGATGAACGAATCAGAACATGACATGTTTAAGATTGCCAAGGCAAGAGAACGTAGAAGACAGGACTTAAGAATGGTGAAGTTTATAAAGGATGAGGATGGAAAGGTCTTGGTGAAGGAGAGAGATATCAAGGTTAGATGGAAAACTTACTTCAATAACCTTTCCAAGTAAGAAACCCTAATCAACAAACAGAGATCGATCAAACAACTCAAACAATTCAATAAAATAAGTGTTATTGTAGAAGCATCACATTCAAAGAAGTTATGAGAGCTCTTATAACACCCGGTTATTTTTTAGATATAGAGAAAAGAATAAAAGCAAAGAAAAAGAAAGAAAAGCTAGGACACCCAAGTTAAAGGACTAAAGGTGTCAAAAAGGATAAAAGTTTTAAAGTTGGTGAATAAAGGTGATGGCTGCCCATATTGTCTGTGTACACTTCTTCTCATTCGGATTTAGAGAAAGAAACAGCAGGGAACTCGGATTTGTAGAGGGAAAGAAGGAAACTTCAAAGTTTTTGGTAAGAAATCTTGAATTTATGATGCTTTAGACGGTTCTAGACTCGGTTATGTGCCTATAAATATGATTGTGTGCTCGGGTTGTATATGTGTGTGTGTTTTAGGTGCTAAAACCGTCTGAAAAGCTCAAGAGAAGGGTATAAGCTCAAAATAGCAAAGGTGAGTTCTAGAATCCCCTTTTTAACATGTTTTTAACAAGTTTTGGGGCTGG
>BJCN01308464.1:0-10857 GCA_018326445.1 Flaveria brownii
GACGTCGGGGTCTACCCGGGCCTCCTCCCGCGTCATCGTGAATGCTTTAGCAGTTTCCCTCTATCCTCCATCCTCCGTTCCCTTCTTCACCCCAGAACTCTCAGCCCTTGGCTTCTTCCCGAATCATGTGACCTACTTCACCACAGTTGTAGCACCTCAGTACCTGACAATCCTTAGCAATATGACCAGGCTTCCCGCACTTGAAACAGACATTTAGTCCTAACCTGCACTCGCGAGAATGCTCTCTCCTACACATACCGCACCTTTTTGTCCCTGAGCCTACGACAACCATCCGTCGATCATCAACCTTTGCCTTCTTGCTGCTTGGGGTGAAACAACCATGCCCAAACTGTTTCCTGCTCCACTTCCTATCACCACCACCTGTCTTCTTCATCTCAACCACCACAGACTCCCTTTCACCATACAATCTACCGGCCAGGTCTACCACCAACCGAAAGGTACCCAACCGGGCATCAATCAGATGTCTGCGGATGTCATCCGACAATCCTTGAATATACTTCTTGATCTTCCTTGACACCGGTATCACATGATCCGACACCAACCTCGCCATCTCATTAAACATAGTGGTGTATTGCTGGTGTGTCATGTTGCCCGTCTTAAGCTGTTAGAACTCTCTCTCTATATTGTCGAGCTCCCTATGAGGACAGAATTTCTCAATCACCAGCTTCTTTAGCTCTGGCCACCTCATCCTTCCAATGGCCCTACTACCCTCGACGTGGATAATATTGTCCCACCAGTATAAGGCCGAATCCACAAACGAGTGGGTAGCAAACTTCACCTTCTGATCCTCTCGGCACTCGTTGATATCAAGTATCGCCTCCATCTCCCTCACCCATCGGTGAGTAGCAGCATCATTGCTATTCCCATCGAATGCTAGGGGTTTGCATCTTTAAAATACCCCGTAGTTACAGCCTTGTGCAGTTTCCTGCATAGCTTCTTCCTTCTCTTCCACACTCGAGACAACAGTTTCATCCTCCGGTTGTTCTCTTTCTTCTCTCTCAGCGGTCTTCCTCTTTTCCTTCTTTTCATCCTCTCTCACAGCCTTAATCACTTTAGTCACCATAGACGGCAGAATCGTCTGCATGACTTGATGAACCTCCTCAACTACTGCCTCTTTCACTGAGGCCCTCAGGTTCGCACTCTCATCACCACCTTCCTGGTGATGGATCTCGGGCTCTTTATTTGCCGTTTCAGCAGCTCTAGCCTTGTTCCTTATGACACGCGGCTCAGCACCACGTACGCCACGTGATCCACCTCTAGACGCTTTAGAAGATCTACCTCCAGCCATCTCTTAACACTATAAGATTTAAACACTAAAACGGTCATTCAAGGTAATAGCCCAGTTTATGTTAAGTATAGTAAGTCCCTAATTACAGTGGCCAGTTATGATTAGCTACTTACTTTACTCTTTACACCCCGAGCATTTCCTATCTTGACTACATCAGTATCTAAATCTACTAAGAGCACCTAAATCAAACAGCATACGCATATAATACTGGTTAACATTAAGAACAGAAATACCTAATGGCACATAAGCTACTCGGACTGGCATCCCTTCATTCATCCTATTTTCAGTTTAATATTAGGTTTTTGAAAATATTTACCTAATTATCTTAAATTATGGCTCTGATACCAACTTGTAAGGCCCCATTCCCGGGACACTTACAGTTGGACATTCATCACACATAATAATTAAAGCATTACATAGTTCATAAGATTAAGCAGCAGTATTACATTAACAAAAACCATTTCTTTCGTTTCATTGATAATTACTGTTGTTAAGCAATACAACATTGTTCATAAGTTACAAAAGCATCAATTTATTGCATTACAAAACAACAATAATATTATGCGTGAATGGATACCAGTCTTGCCCTACCGAGTAGCCTTCTTGTGTGCCATCCTCAGCAAAATTACCTGCTAATTAAAAATGCATAAAAGACAACGTTGCCGAGTGAGTTCTAGTTTTAGAAGTGTTAAAATACCTTTTGTGTTTTATATATGAAAATATACTTTTTGAATAAAATACAATACTTTCGTATACGAGCAAACATCATACATACATCTAGACAATATTCATTGTTCATTTCGTTCTTTCGTACTTTCATTGTTATCTTTCATCATCATACGCATACTTTCGTTTCATACTTTTCATTATCTTTTACTTTCATACACATACTATCATTTCATACTTTTCATCATCTTTTACTTTCATACACATACTTTTGTTTCGTACTTTTCATCATCTTTTACTTTCATACGTATCGATGTGCAATGCCCCAAACATTGTGCACGAAGCTGATGCTGGGCCTGAGGCCTATAAATAGACATCGAAAATTATGCACGAAGCTGACCCAGTCACCTAGGGCATGCCATCTTTCCCTTTCATCCGGACTAATGTGCAATGCCCCAAACATTGTGCACGAAGCTGATGCTAGGCCTGTGGTCTATAAATAGACCCCGAACATTATGCATGAAGCTAACCCAGTCACCTAGGGCATGCCACAAGGCCCCCATCAATCTCAATGATTGACCCTGTGTGCATCCTTCAGGTTAGCTAAACCACACACAGATGAGCTAATGACAACATGGTCGTGCACCTCCGTTCAATTTGCTTGCAAGCCATTCATTCGTTCATTACGTTCCACTTTTCATCTTTGTTATCTTTCACTTCATTAGGTTATACTTTATGTTCATTGATACATACATCATACTACGTAAAGTCATAACATAATACGTAACGTATATTATAGCATAATATATGTTTTGAAAACCGTTAAAAGATAACACATTATACACATATACATATCAAAACATTCAACACATCATAACCCCCATCATATCATTATACATATTTAAATCATAGGACATCATGTCACATCAGTGTCTCTCTCAATCACATACCTCTTAAAACACCTTAGAAGGTTCTAAGTTCAAAATAGACACATGGGACATTTCAGGCGCGTGAGTCTAAAATTTCTAAGTAAAAACAGTCTAGGCGCATTAGCACTATGCAGCGCATGAGCACTGCTTAGGCGCATCACCACTATACAGGCACATGAGCCTTACTTAGGCGCATTAACACTTAGGCGCATGAGCCACTTCAGGCGCATGGGCACTATTTGGGCACATGACCTACACTTAGGCGTCTAGGCATGAATTTTAGGCGCATGGGGTACTGTTTAGGAGCATGAGCTATTACTTAGTATATTTTCACAAATAACTTAGACGTATGGACACTATTTGGGCGCATGAGGTATACCTATATTTTCTAAGTCAAATTTCAGGAGCATGGGCCACTGTTTAGGCGCATAGGCCAATGTTTAGGCGCATGGACCATACTTATACATGTTTCTAAACCATTGTTAGACCAAATCATCATCTTAACATGTTCTTAACTTAAATCCATCATTCTAGGCATCTCAAACAAGTGTATAACCACATAACACATGAATTCACAAATTCATACATACGGTTGTACACATAACATCTTTTAAAACATTTTACATGTATTTTTAGCCCCAAGGAAGTTTAAAAACATATAAAACGGGGTCTAGAACTCACCTGTGACTGCTTCCGAGCACAACTTCCTCAAATTTAAGCACTCTTGATGTTCTAACACCTAGACACCAAGAACATTTACACCCAGGCACACATAAACACATAAGAACACATAGAACTCGGTTCTGAAGTTGATAACTCAGCTGAAACCAAACATTTACAAGAAAATCTTACCTTTTAGCTACTTGTTCTCTTCTTCTCTCTAGAAAACCAATGAACTCTGCTCTCTCTTTCTCTAAAAATGCCAAAGTAGTTGATGTAACATAAGTTGTGGGCGGCCATGCCCACTTTAAACATACTAATAATAAAATTTCATCCTCTTTGCACTTTTAGCCCCTCCACTTATGTTCACTTTTCCCTTTTTGCAACATACTTTTATTCCCTTTTCTTATTGTTTCCTTTTCTTTCATCTAAATAAATTTTTTAGGTGTTACAGGGATGAATCGAGTATCTGGTCTTATGAGCTTCATCAATGATTCATCCCTGTAGATCTCCGTAACGAGGGATCTATATCCGCCCGAAGCGGGTTCTAACTCCGAGAGTGTTTTCACCCAACTCCGCGACTAGACACCTCATCCTTTCAAAGTTAAGGCGATCTTCCTTTAACACCTCATCTTGGAATCCCTTGACCTGTGTCATCATATCAGAGGTCATCACCAACTGGTAAGCTTTCACCGGGGTTAGCTCGGGTCTCTCCTTTCGGCTAAGGGCATCAGGCGCTATGTTGGCCTTACCCAGATGATAATGGATCTTAAAGTCATAATCCTTGATGAGCTCCAACCATCTATTCTGTCTCATGTTCAAATCCTTGTACTCAAAGAAGTACTTCAAGCTCTTATGGTCGGTGAATATGGTGCACTTCGTCCCATACAAGTAGTGCCTCCAAATCTTTAACGCAAAGACCACAACTGCTAGATCCAAATCATGAGTAGGGTAGTTAGCCTCGTGGATCTTAAACTGTCAGGACGCATAGGCTATAACCCTCCCCCGTTGCATCAGCACGCAACCCAATCCCGAATAGGAAGCATCCGAGTAGACCACCAAGTCTTCGCTTCCTTCGGGTAACATCAAGACAAGAGCTTGCGTCAACCTCACCTTTAGCTCTACAAAAGCCTTCTCTTGCTCTGGACTTCATACAAACTTCACATCCTTACGAGTCAATTTGGTTAACGGAGAAGCTATCTTGGAAAGTATTGTATGAATCTCCTATAATAACCTGCTAAACCCAAGAAACTACGAATCTCGGACGGCGTCTTTGGATATTTCCATTGCATCACTTCTTCAACCTTTGCTAGGTCCACCATGATCCCTTCAGGATTAACAACATGACCCAAAAACTAAACCTCGCGCAACCAGAACTTGTATTTGGAGAACTTGGCATGCAATTTCACCTTTCTAAGCGTCTTCAGCACTTCCCGAATATGATTGGTATGCTCCCCTTCACTTTTCGCATAAATCAAAATATCATCAATGAACACAATCACTGATTTATCCAATATCAGCCGACACACCCGATTCATCAAGTCCATAAAGGCAGCTAGCGTGTTGGTTAAACCAAAAGATATCACGAGAAATTCGTAGTGTCCATAGTGTGTGCGAAAAGCTATCTTAGGAATATCTTGCTCCTTCACCTTTAGTTGATGGTAACCAGATCAAAGATCTATCCTCGAGAACCAACTGGCACCTTGGAGTTGATCAAACAAGTCATCAATCCTCAGTGGTGGGTATCGATTCTTCACCGTCAACTTGTTTAACTCACGGTAGTCGATACACATCCTCATACTACCATCCTTCTTCTTTATAAATAAGACCGGAGCACTCCACAGAGAGATACTTGGTCGAATGAACCCCTGATCTAATAGCTCTTGCAACTAAGCCATCAATTCCTTCATCTTAGTTGGAGCTAGATTATACAATGCCTTAGGAACAGGTTGAGCACCAAGTATTAGATCAATCTAGAACTCAATTTCATGGTCAGGTGGCAGACCAGATAGATCCTCCGGAAACACGTCCGGGAAGTTACACACCACTGATATGTTAGAAAATTATGGTACTGATACATCCACGTCCTTCACGTAAGCAAGGTAGGCATTACATCCATGTTTCATACTCTTCTCTGCTACCACCATTGAAATCACTCTCGGAACCGAAGTAACTCGATCACCGTAGATCGTCACCGAACTCCCCGTCGGGCATAACCGATCGAATCATCTTCTTACGACACATGATATTTGCCTCGTAGGCTGCTAGCCAATCCATCCCAAAGACTACATCAAATCCTCCTAAGGTCATCATAAAGAGACTCGCAGGAAACTTATGACCTTCTAATTCTATCATGCAATCCTCTAAAGCATCCGATATCCTAGTGGATTTACCGATAGCAGTTTCTATGTCAAAGAAATCATCAATCTTCCTACTTCTAGCAAATAACTTAGCATAGAAAGCTGTAGAAATGAAACTCCTACTAGCACCAGAATCAAATAACACAAAGGCACAAGTTTGGTTTACTAGGAACGTACCTGACACGACATCGGGGTCCACCCTAGCCTCTTCCGTTGTTATAGTGAATGCTCTGGAACTTGCTCTCTGCCCTTCAATCCTGTTCTTCTATTTCACCCCAGAAGTTTCAGCCCTCGACTCCTTGCTATCCCTGCTAAGATGGCCCTCTTCATCGCAGTTATAACACCTTGCAACCCTACACTCTCTTAACACATGCACGGGGTTCCTACATTTAAAGTAGGCTTTCAGTCCCCACTTACACTCTCCCGTATGCTCCTTATGCATTTACCACACCTCTTCGTCCCCGCACCTGATGTAACTACCCTTCGATCATCCACCCTTGCCTTCTTGTTATTTAGAGTGAAACCTCCGCGACCCAACCACTTCCCATTAAAGTTCTTGTCACCACCTCCCTTCTTACTCGCCTCTACCACTGCCACCTCTCTCTCATCATACAACCTCCCTGCTAGATCAACCACCAACCTACATGTACATGATCCGGCGGTGATCATGTGTCTGTGGATATCCGCCGACAAACCCTATATATACCTCTTGATCTTTCAGTGTCATCTGGTCTGGCACCAGCCTTGCCATCTCATTGAACTTGGTCGTATACTGCTGGTGTGTCATGGTTCCTGCCTGCAGCTACAGGAAGTCTCTCTCGATCTTGTCGAGTTCCCTGTGAGGACAAAACTCCTCAATCACAAGCTTTTTCAGTTCTCGCCACCTCATTCTGCCAATGGCTCTGCTACCTTCAGCCTAGACAATGTTGTCCTACCAGCATAAGGCCGGATCCACAAATGAGTGGGTAGCGAACTTCACCTTCTGATCTTCTCGGCACTCATTGATATCAAGTACGGCCTCCATCTCCATAACCCATCGGTGACCAGTAGTAGCATTACCATTCCTATCAAATGTTAGGGGCTTGCACCTTTGGAATGCCCCGTAGTTATAGCCCCATGCAGTTTCCTGCATAGCCTCCTTGTCATCATCACTGGGGGTAACCGTCTCAGCCTTAGGTTGTTCCCTTTCCTCTTTCATATCATTCCCTCTCTCTGCGGTCTTCCTCTTCTCATTCTCCTCATCCTCCCTTACAACCCTAATCACTTCAGTCACTACAGACGGCAAAATCGTCTACATGACTTGATAAACCTCCTCAACTATTGCCTCTTTTACTGAGGCCCTCAAGTTCGCAGTCTTATCACCAACTTCCTAGTGATGGACCTTGGGCTCTTCAGGTTTTGTTTCGGCAGATCTAGCCATATTCCTCATGACACGCAGTCCAGCACCACGTCGACCACGTACTCCACCTCGTGAGGCCTTTGATGATCTACCACGGCCATCTCTAATCATTATAAGATTTAAACATCAATACGATCAGTCAAGCTAATAGCTCAGTAATGTCAAGTATAGTAAGTCCCTAATTACAGTGGCTAGTTGTGATTAGCCTCTTATTTACTCTTCATTTCCCAAGCACTTCCTTTCCTGACTATATCAATATTCAAATCTACTAAGAGCACATAAGTCAAATAGCACACACATAAAATACCGGTTAACTTTAAGAAAATTACATGATGGCAAGTAGCTACTTGTGCTGACATCCATTCCCTTTTCCAGTCCCATTCTCAGTTTAAGTTTTAGGTTCTGAAAATATTTTACCTAATTCTCTTAAACTTTAGCTCTGATACCAACTTATAAGGCCCATTTCCCAGAACACTTACAGTTGGACATTCATCGTACATAATATTTAAAACACAAAAGGATTCTTTAAAGTGATAAAATCATCACAGCGGGATAATTTAACAAAAAACACTTCATGCATTAATAATTACTTTTACCAAGTAATACATCATTTTTAAAGTTACAAAAAAATATTTACTTGCATTACAAGATAAAAATAACATGTATGCATAAGATGGATGCCAGTCTATTATTTGCCAAGTAGCTTCACTCTCATGCCATCCCCAGCAACAAGTTACCTGCCAACTGAAAATGCATAAAAGTCAGCGTTGCTAAGTGAGTTCTAGTTTTTTTATAGATAAAATACTTTCCATTTACTTAAAACATATTCTTTGCTTTCGCACATGATCATTCATCATACACACATGAAGGTATTAATTCATTATCTTCCATTATCGCATGTATTCGTTCATTTCGCACTTTTTTATTATCTTTCACTTCTATCCAGATCCTGTCATAAGCTATACCTCATTGTTGGGCACAAAGCCACCTCAGTCTTGGGGTTAAACGACAAGGACCAGTTTTGCATGTATGGATCAGTCACTATGACTGACTCCCCCTGTGTGTGAACCCTCATGGGTTAGCCAAGATCGCACGCTATATAACACACAGTTAAGCTAACAACTCTTAATGAGTTATGAACCTCCTTAATTTTGCTTGCAAGACTTTTATTCATTAGTTATGCTCCATTTTTCATCTTTAATCTTTCACTTCATTTATGATAATACTTTACGTATACTAGCATTAACACATCACGTAAAGTCATGTAATACTAAATATTATGGAAAATAATTATCTGATCATAAACATGCTTAATACCAACAAAGCATAATCACTAAACATTCCAGGTCTTAGCCTTTAAATTTATATTTCCTCAAAAGTTCAGAAAATTTTCTAAGGCATTAGGCGCATGGGCACTATGCAGGCACATGGGCACTATGCAGGCACATGGGCACTATGTGGGCGCATGGGTACTTGGGCACATGGGAACACTTAGGCATATGAGGAAACTTAGGCGCATGGGAACTATTCGGGTGCATGGGCACTACACGGGCGCATGGGTACTATACGGGCGCATGGGCACTATACGGGCGCATGGGCAGTTGGGCACATGAGCGTACTTAGGCGCATGAGCTAAGGGTTGGGCACATGGGAAACTTAGATGCATGGACACTACTTGGGCGCCTGGTCCATACTTAGGCATATGGGCAGTAGGCGCATGGGCACTAGGCGCATGAACACTTAGGCGCATGGGCACTTTGCCAGGCCTAGCCATACTAATTGCAGTCCCCTACTCAGTATCCTAACATATTCTTGGGCCAAAACTAACTTACTAAGCACCCTAAACAGGCATATAATCAGAAAACACAATTATACATACCCAGACATACATTCATCCATACAAACAAGAGTAATACATACGGTAAAACATACTTGTAAGTTGTAAAAGTTATTTGCATACATTTTCAGCCCCAAAACACATTTAAAACAGAAAAATGGGGGATCTATAACTCACCTGTTACTACCTTTGAACCAAACTTCTTCAAATACGAGCTCTCAAAGAGTTCTAACCCCTAATCATGCCAAAAGCACACAACGGAACACACCCAAGCACATAAGGCTCGATTATAAGACTGAAAGTTCGGTTGAAACCTTACAAAACATAAGAAAAACTTACCTTTCAGCAAATTCTTCTTCTTCTCACTAAAACCAATAGAACTCTACTCTCTTTCTCTCTAAAAAGTCAAAACCAGTTGGTGAAGAAAGTAGTGGGCGACCATGCCACCTTTTTAAACATAATAATAATAAAGTTTGTCTCTTGCCCAACTTTAAACCGTTAACTTGGCTTATTTTATTTTATTTTCTTTTTACTCTTCTTTTCTTTCTTTTATAAAATTTTCGGGTGTTACAAAGGGGTTTTGGAGATTCATGTTTCCATTCGTCCACCTTTAGTCCTTGTTTTCTTCTAAAATCACAACCACCCCTTTATTTTGTTAAATCAGGTTTTCACATATGCTCTTTCTCGCTTTCTAAGGTTTTCACCCAAAAATTGCTTTTAAAATCAAAACCACCCCTTTATTTCCTTAAGTTTTCACCCAAATTTTTAGACGTTACACCGAACTAACTAATCGACTTAACCTTTCTAAATTTAACTTTTTCTATTTTGACTATTTAATTACACAAAAATTCTTTATAAATCTTTCAACATTCACTCCCCTAATAAAGATATGCTTTAAAGTTGATTTTATTCATCAAATTTTGCGCTCAAAACTTTTTTTTCTTTCATTAACTTGAGATATTCTTGAAAACTCTCCAATCTTTGATGCATAATGTAATGTGACTTTTGTTCCCTTGATCCTCTTGTTCTTCCTCTACCATTTGACCTGTTGTATGGTTTGAAAACATTATAAGAAAAATGGGCATACCATGATCAGTCCATCATGGTTTCCCGAAATATGCATCTTCTTTGTTTGATTTTCTTTATGGCCTATGCTAAAGTCGAACTCTTGTTTCTGACGTTGCCAATGTCTTGCTATAATTTTGAATTCTCTTATTAAAACCTTTAAAACAGGTTCTTAGTCTTTAATCTAAGAAACCTTTATGATTGTCTAATGTTGACGGTAATTTCTGAATTGATAATCGCTTCCTCATTGGTTTTTGGTAACAATTTGAGTCGCTTTCTAATTCGTGAAACAAAGGATTGAATTTAACACAAAATCTTGTTTCATGGAATCTGTACTTTGATTCATCTTTCTTGAACCTCTACTCTAATACTAATTAAAGTGTTTGGGATCGGTAATAACTTGGATCAATTTAATATGTTTTAGATGAATCAATTAAGGAACTTGCATATGAATTTCTAAGGATGCAGGACCGGGTAAAGGGTTTATGCACTTGTACAACACAATAACACAAATAGAAGAGTGTGAGATAACACTTAACAATTCAAATGGGAAACTGGTAAACTGAATTTAGAGAACTAAGAAACACAAGATGTAAATGAGACAGAAACTAGAACAACACACAAGCAGTTGG
>BJCN01308506.1:0-11000 GCA_018326445.1 Flaveria brownii
TTTCGATCAATTAGTTCCAATCGATAGAAGAGGGCGGGCCTTGGCGCAGTGGTAAAAGCTGTTCCTAAGGGACCGAAGGTCTCAGGTTCGATCCGTGGAAACGGCCTCCCCACAAAAATGTGGGGGAAAGACCGCGTACATCTTCCCTTAAATGGGACGGACCCTCCCTGGACCCTGCGAAAACGCGGGAGCTCTTTGCAGCACCAGGTACGCCCTTTTTTTTAGTTCCAATCGATAGAAGGTTTCTTCCAATCAATTCTATCACAACCTACGATTGATTCGCTCAGGATAATCAGTTCATGATTGATTTCTTAAACTTCGAACTTCGCACATTCACGAGTCACGATTATCAGGTATCATGGCAGTCGTTGAATTTTTATGTTTTCAAGTTTTTATCTTCTAGTGAATCGATATGGCTTATCATTCCTAAAATTCTATACAGTTTTGATTGCTAATTTACTCCTCGCTGCTAATTTTACTATCTCTTTCAAACTTGAGATAATGAGTGTTTGATTTCGATTTTGAATAAGGAAACTTTAAAACGAATGAAGTTATCAGACAACAGTTAATAAGCTTTTACGTTAAGTGAATCGTTATATAGTTTCTCAACTGAATTCTTGAGTTGGCCCCATGAATGCAGGATGATATCTGGGTTAACTATATATTTTTGTAAGCATCAAAATGCACCTGAATTTGAACGTGAGTTTTTAGTATGTCTTGGTAGAATAATTTCTTGCGAAAGCAATATCTTTTGGTGTAGAAAAACGGGAGTTAAGTAAAACATCGAGCATGCGCTTTGGGCACCCCGAAAGCTTGTGCCGGCCAGCACTGAAGATGACTAAGACTGTTCCTAAACTTGTCCAGACATAGCATATAATTTTGAACAACTAACATATATATACACAGTTATGTGACACCTATATATACTGTACAAGTTAATAAAGTATTTTGTTACATATGGTTCTTAAAAACTAATTGACGTAAACTATGACTATTTAACACTTCCTAAACTATTATCATACTCGCTATATATTTTAGAATGATCATGTAGTCATAATTATACAGATAATGAGTGTTTAATCTAACTTCTCTTTGTGTTACGACTTTAGCATCTGAAACTTGCTTGAAAGTCTTCCAATTTGCGACCATAACAACGTTCCTAGTGACAATCTTGTTTGGTCTTCTTGCACAACGTTACTACTCGATGGCCCGTTAGCCGCCAAAACCACGCCCCTAAACTTCTCCAACTCTTTCTTCACTGTCCCGATCAAGGCTGGATCCACGTCGCGTTGACCAGCAGCATCTATGACATGAAACGACCCGATTGCATTCTCCCCGTGTATCCTGATCTTGGCCCTAGCAATGGATAGCCCGTTTTCACGAAATACCCTGGTGACATCTGATAGTAGTCCTGACCTGTTGCGACTCCTCACATCTAATCTCAACCCCTTTACGTCGTTTGTGCATATATAACAGATAATTAAGTTAATGTTCATGTTTAAATTCTGCAAATATAGAAACAAAGTTATGAGTAGACATGTACATGTGATACTCGTCGTTCCACAGCTGCGGTTATGCATCGGGTGATGGCTTGTCGTTGAGTCTCCAAGTTTAATGGTTGCCCATCTTTCTGCCTTATGTAGTATTCCTGTGAATTTGATCAGAAGAAGGTTAGAATGGGGTTGTCTATTAGTGATTATAATTTGAAGAATGTACATGTTAGGAAGCCAGTTATTTTTAGTTATGACATAAAATATTATTTTCTAAAACTTACAAAATCAAATGGGTTATACCGCTCAAATTGAGCGGTATAACCCATTTAGAGTAATAGACCCAAATATGACCAGTTTATCTAATGTTTTTCCCGTTATGTAAAAGGAAAATTTCTAAAATCTCCATTTTACTCTTTTCTCTCAAAAATGTCCTTTTGACTAACTTATTCTAAAAAATGTCATCACTTTAAATAGTGCCGTCCGAACTTAAATAGAGTCAATCGAACGCTAAATATGGTCGTTCGAATCATAAATAGTGTCGTTCAACTGTGTTGCAAGTTTGATCGAACTTATTTGTAAACAATTTTGGTAATACTATAAATAGGTTCGATCGACCGTATATGGACACGTAGACAAATCATGTCCGTTAAATGAAAGTTCGGACGATTCAAGGGACGAAGACAACTCTGTTGGGTGAAAACATTTTTAAGGATGATTCGGTCAAAAAGACATTTTAACAAAAAATCTTGATGAAAAGGACCTTTTAGGAAAATCCATTTGCTGAGAAAAATCTATAAGACTAACCCAAACTCGATGAATTTTTGTATGAAAGTCATACATGTAAGAAATTTAAGATACCTGAAAAGCAACAGAGCCTTTAGAGCTGACTGTTGCATGGAAAACAACATATTGCAGGTCAGTAAGCGTGCAAACAGTGTCAAATAATAACTTTGGCCTGTCTGGGCACGTCACGTTAACAACCGAATAACCCTTTTCTCTGCAATTTTCAACTGTAACGTAGCATTTTTCATTCCCACTAAACGTACCCTCATCGTAGTACTCTTCGTCAGCCATCATCAGCTGATGGAGCCGTCTCTCCGTGTGAGTCGGTCCGCTAGCTATAGCCAGGCAAGTTAACCTCACACTAGATCGCTCGCGGTTCATGATATGATGAGCATTGACCACGGTCATTAATTGCGCTTGGACTAGGTCCACCCTTTGAGGGTCCATGACGGACCCAAGGTTCGAGTCATCTTCTAGTTGGATGATGCATGCAGCACGCGCGTTATGGGTCCATATTACTGCTGCAGAAACATGACATCTTAGTTCGGCTAACACTGCTGATATTTCGGACAGCAGCCCCGGCCTGTCGATTGTCGTCATCTCGAGTGTCGTTTGCTTTTCTTTGCCTGTTGTTCTTGTTTTTATTTGTGTCTTCCCTCTCCTACTTGTAGATATTGACTACAAAAAGTTGACAAAATCCGTTTATATAAGTTCCAAACTTGTTCTTTTAGGTACGTACGTGGTTGCATATGAAACATTATTATTATTATTATTATTATTATTATTATTATTATTATTATTATTATTATTATTATTATTATTATTATTATTATTATTATTATTATTATTATTATTTTAACATTTGAGAGGGACCTGTTGTATGTGATGAATGAGGTTTTTGTCGGTAATCTTGTTGCCAAGTTGATCATTCACGTGGAACACTACACAAAGCCGAGTTCACGAGTTTAGTTACTAATCCAAAAAGACAACGTACCGCGAAAACAAACCTTACCCCTGTCTCAACGGATAGAGCGACTGCTCTTAAACGCAAAGGGTGCAAATTAGGATAAGATCATATGTTCGATTACTAACCATTCATGAACCAACGACCATCCGAACAAATGTATGATTTGGAGATGACAAGATCAAGATCCGTTAGCACTTGCACCATCGCCAACAATACTCCATGCTTGTTCGCGCTATCGACCTAGATCATTAAAACAAGATTAGCAAGTTAATTAATATGTTTAACTTACCTAGCTTCAATTAATAACTATGGCCAACTTCATAAATATTGCAAGATTATCTTCGAAGTATTTAACCATATATAATAACACCATTATTTTAGTAGTTATCAAAGAATAATAACATAAATGCCAAAGTAATTAAATATATATATCGTTGTCGACTTTTGTAGCTCGAGTGGCTAGCTTTTTTCCCCACTTGGGTGGGTGTGTTGTTGATCAGTACGTATAGGTCTCTGTCTCTCTCATTATATTTAATTTATGCACACACATAATAATTTTTATATGTGCAATCCAATCCAATCCAAAGTACCATCATAATTCAATGGATGTTACATTGAATCTTCCTATGTCTTTTAACACTTCAAATACTAACCTTTTTAACAAGCCAACTTTTGTCATCACCTATTAACGTATCCACATCAATTCGTCACGCAATTAAACCCAATAGTTAAAGCTTGCATCTTTTTGAATCAAGAACATCCGTCGACCAATACTAGATAGTTTACGTGACATTTTGAGCTATGGTGTTAAAGATTTCATCCTTTTTCGAAATATACATGTGCACGACAGACCTAATTAGTAAACATAAGTGTCATGTAACATCAAAAATCCATGTGTTATATAGTTTTTTGAATGATTCCATCCTAGTTTATACGTACTGCAGTTTCAAGAATTTAGACGATTACACAAGTACATACATAGGTGCATGAGTTACCTTCACAAGGGTGCAATCTTGATATGAATCATTCTCAATGCAAACCCTGAAACACCCAAAATTACACACTTTCAAGAATCATATATTCAACAAAAATACTAAGCTTGAACCGATCAATTCATGTTTAAATTGGAACCTCGGAGGGTGAATCCTGTCGACAAGTGATTCGAGCTCAGGATCAACATAAGGTCCATACCCCATGTCCATATCTTCTTAAGTAGCTTTCCTTTTAACCCTATTGCTTACAAGATTCGATTTACCTACGAACTGTTCACACACACAAACTAATTATAAGTAATAACTAAAGATTAAGATTCTTACACAAGCTATATCTTGCTAGACGGTGTGTTTCCTATGGATTATCATCTTAAAGCTAGGTTTCTTGCACTCCAAGAAAGTACCTTTTTCACATGAGATGACAGTATTAAAGATCTTGAATATGAATATGAATATGGCCCTGCTATTAATTACCACACATCCCCAAACTTAAATACATCACCCCAAACTCAAACGGCGTTGTACAGGAGACGTAAAATTTAACACATATATATATAGCCTGCAAGCAGTTGTTTCAATTCTATCTTATATAACTTGCAAACAATTGTTTCACCTTATACTCAAATGGTCGTTTAACCAACAAAACTGCTTTTGTAAACATTCAAACGGCCGTTAGCAGGTGGTGTATGTGAGATTAGCTAGATTGAGAGATGTGTGGGTATGGCATGCTCCTATGAATATTAACAGTTTCAACTTACTATCTAATTACAACCTTAATTATCGGATTTCTTGTTATGGAAAGTTACTAAATTTAGTCAGAGAGAGAGAGAGAGAAGATAGTAAAGTTTGTACCTGGTGAGGTTTTTCTGAAGAACAAAGATTTCACATGTCAACCGAGGGTTTCTTAAAGTATATTATACGAGTGAGGGTGTGAATCCCACCAAGTATATAAACAGTCCCAAGGCTTGCTACGAAACAAAATATTGTCGTCAGATTTTTTGGATTTTGTCGTTAATTATAAATTGGAAGCGGTCTCTCTATCTCTCAAGATAAAGGAAAAACTCGTCATCACTTACTCTTTCCAGACTCTTCTTTTTAATGGGATATACTTGTTATGTTTGTTTGTTTGTCGTTAATTATAAACCGACTTATCTTGATTTGAGTAAAAGGGTGCCTGAATTCTTTATTTTGAAAGTGATTATACGATATGAAAAAAGTTCAAATACAAAATGTATTTTTACTACAAAGTGTGAGAAGACACAATGAGTCAAAAAAAAGACAAAAAATTATATCTCACAATTTAAATCGAATTTCAAAAAAGTAATTTGGAGCTTTTCTTCCCTTAGTCGTCATCACTAAGAAAAAAAATAAACGAAAAATTTTAAAAAAATAAAAAAAATCAACGTTTTTTATTGTGTCATTTATGAAAGACACAATAACTTTATTATGTCATTATGAAAGACACAATGACGTCATTGTGTCAATATAAAAGACACAATAACGTCATTATGTCATATAAAGACACAATGAATTTTTTTCTATTTTTTATTTTTTTCTGAAAGAGGACAACGAGATGAACAGAGGCTCCAATGTGCTTTTTTAAAATTTAATTTATATTGTGAGATATAATTTTTTTGTAACTTTTTTACCCTCATTGTGTCTTCTCACACTTTGTAGCAAAAATACACTTTGTAGAATAAACTCACCCATACAATATAACTGATATGATGTATCTAACATATATTCATTAGTGAATAATAACGTAAGTGGTTGGGGTGATATACCCTACACTTCATTAAAATAAGAACTTATTGAGTTTAAATCTCACTTATTATAAAGGAGAGTTTTAGGTTAGGCCAGAAGATTTTTCACTTACGATGTGTTTTCTTTTGAGAGTAGTATTAGGTTCGAGACTAATAGGAACAAACATATGTAAGCCATCCCTTTAGGAGATGTGTTAGTCTTGAGCTTCAAGATTTCATGCTTAAGTACAAAATGATCGGACGGCCTAGTGGACTGTCAACGATAAAAGCCTTTAAAAAGAATCTATACGCATGTTTTAATTTTTATTGTCTGTCTGGATTAAACATAAAGTTGATATTACTATAAAACATTAAATTATTATGAAAACTAAAAACTCAAATAATTATTTTTTTACTAATAGTCTGTTACATGATGTGATCATCCACAAAGTGGGACAACATGTAGTCATCTTGTTACGTGGGAAGAGTCGCTTTGGTATCTAGGAGACAATTTGCAATGATTAAAAAAACAGGTTTAAATATAAAATGTACTTTTAATATAAAGTGTATTTTTCTACACAGCGTCAGAAGACATAATGAGTCAAAAAAAATTATAAAAAAATTATATCTCTCAATCTAAATCGAATTTCAGAAAAGTTATTTCGAGCTTTGTTCCCCTATCCATTCTCATTAATAAAATAAATGAAAAATAAAAAAATAACGTTTTTTATTGTGTCATTTATGAAAGACACAATGACGTCACTGTGTCATTATGAAAGACACAGTGACGTCATTATGTCATTATAAAAGACACAATTACGTCATTGTGTCATATAAAGACACAATAATTTTTTTTATATTTTTTTTGAAAGATGACGACGAGAGGAACAGAGACTTCAAAGTACTTTTTTGAAATTCAATTTAGATTGTGAGAGATAATTTTTTATGTCTTTTTTTGACTCATTGTGTCTTCTCACACTTTATAAAAAAATACAACTTGTAAAATAACATCATCCATGATTAAAAGCATCTTAGGTTTTTGGTATTAACCTATGCAACTCTTGATTTTATAACTAAAACATGTGTGTGACATGTGTTACTACGTGAGAATATATTGCACCGATCAAAGGAACCGGCAGCTTCAATAGGTTCCAAAGCGAGATTAAAGACGTAGACATTAGACATTGATGGTGGAATATGATCGCGTGGTAACACTGGTGGCACGATAATACTCCAGTGATCCGTGAGTGATTTCAATTTAGCCGTTCAAAAAAAAGACTTAGACATTAATTAGTGGATATAAACGGCGGAACCACCTTGGGAAGGACAGGGTCAACGACATCATTCTTTTTTCCTTTCAAAAAGATCGTGTAATACGCATATTCCAAATCACATCAAACTTTCTTTTTACGATTAACAGCAATTGTTAGAAAAAAATATATAAATTTTCGTATTGCCCAATGGTTTTAAAAAAATTATACAAGTTTGTAAGTAAAAATTTTAAGAGATTTATGTGTTAGCTGTATAGATTGTAGAAGTGAATTCTCATTTTCTAGTATCCAACTATTAATTAGTTTTACCGGTTGTAGAGAAACACATTGTATATTTGTTGGGCTATCTTTTATAGAAGTTAACATTAGTTTTACCGGTTGCTGGTGCGCTTAGTGAGAACGTTTTTCTTCATTGAAGTATTTAAAGGCGGATTTGCATAATCAAATTAGTGATGAGTGTATGAATAATACTTGCATTTCTTATATTGAAATAAATAGATGTTCTTTGCAACAATTTCTATTAAAGATGTAATAGAACGGTTTAAAAAAATAAAAACTTATAGAGAACAACTATAAAAAATATATTTTTAGATTTTAATGAAAATTTACTTTGTTTTTCTAAATGTCTTTTATTTTGTGACTTGACTCTACTCGACTTTTAACTGACCCGAAAATTTTGATGTCTTGGTTGTTAGAATCAAAGAGTCATAAAGTACTAACATCGTAGAAAAAAATTTCTGATCCCAGTCACTGGTTGATATTTTAAAAGATTAGAAGACTTAGGATCAACTCTCTTAAATCATATAATTTGTAAACTATTTTTCCTAAAAAAGATGTTTATTAACTATAAAAGTTGACATATCTGGTTTGATATTTCGTAGGGCGAAAAGTTAACGTGTACACTAACGTTTAAAAGATCCAGCAAAACTAGTTCAAGAGATTTACATTTGAATCGGTTTAAGACCCACCGATTTCAAACCTAACCCGATCCGATTCCCAAATTGGTTTCACTAGAATCCGCTTCTACCTTGCCTCAACCTGTAGAGTTGAGATCGGTTCCTTACTCTACACGTCAAAACCAGTCCTGGCCCGATTTATGTCGATCATGCCCCCATAAAAATCGGCTTTACCCGGAACCAGTGTCGAAGAACTCAAATTTTAACTTTTATTGACTAAACCCAAACTAATTCAACGCAAATCGTTTCGGCATAAAAGCCTATTCGGCTATGTGTACACTTGGGTGATCTTTTTGTTGGTTGATATTGAAGAAATAGGGATAGTGTTGGCCTGTTGGGGTTTTGGTGTGGGGTTTGGGCTTGGGCTTGAGTCAGAGTTCAGGCTTGGGCTTGGGCTGCAATGTTGATCATAATTTGAGCTAACAGGTGATCGTATATATAATATATTGATTGATTTTCACCGAGGATATTAATAAATTTATTGTTGTATTATTGTAGTAGGTCCCTGATCCAATTGAAGTCATCATATCCACATAGAAATATCAAGTTTCAAACGTAACCCATCATGTAGTAACTCATACTTCATCCTCCAACCATATGTGAGAATCTTTTAGTTTAACCTTTTACTATATCTCAAAGGCAAATTTGGTCCTTAGACTTAAGTATTACTAAGTACAAACTAGCGAGGCAAAATCTGCGTGCAGCGACAAGGGTGTTAAAATTTGCAAGATTCAATTACGATACTTCGTACATTAGTATTCACCGCATGAAAAAAATCACATCCAAAACGTTCTAAGAAAAAAATAGACATGGTCAATCTATACAATTCAAATAGTGTGTTCATGTTTTAAAAAAAGAATAAAGATATCAATTGATCATCGGCATGTTACTGACAGGCAAGTATGTTGTGGGTTTTTGATGTCAAATACATAATATTTACAAACGAAAAAAGGACAATAATTTTTTGATTTATTTCACCGGTATTCCCTCGGAACATGTATGTACGTTGTGTACAAGTTATTCTATCATAATAATACATGTATCAATATTTATTTGTTAATATTCATACAATTTACTTATTCATTTAGCCTTGGAAGTGTAATAAAACTTGGTAAATGAAGCTCAGAACTCATACTCATTTATTGAATGATTTTAATTTACTTAAGTTCATGATCAAGTTCTTTCAAACTCAACTAGTTCAAGTAACTCGGCTTGACTTAAACTCTTAAAAAGCTTATATCGAGTGACTTAGGAACGAATCAACTCGTTTACATCTTAAAGTGGGCATCTAAAAAGGCACCAAACTTTGTAAGCAATAATATCAATTAAACTTAAACGACCATTCTCTAATATGAAAAATATGTAAGTTTGATTTGACATGATGAATAGTACTATTCATCATGAATAGTACTATTCAGGGTTTATAATTCATAGGTGATTCTTCATCGACGCCCAAGGTTCACCCTTTTTCTCTCATCGGTGAGTAGTCGGTCATCGCCTTCTACATCGACGCCCTCCGGGAGCTCGACCACTGCCTCCAAGACGGCTACGGCGTCCGCCGCAACACCGCCGAGGGCCGCCGGTTCTTAGTTCAAGCAAACGCGCGCGAACTAGCCGGAGTTCTCTCAACATCCCCGGCGAAACTCATCTCCGACGACTGGATGACGTGGACCACCACCACCACCACACTGTCGCATCTCCGCCAAGGGACCGCCGTGGCTCCGCCGTGCCCGTTGCTTAGTGACTTCGGGTGTAACGTGCCACCGCCTGAACCGGCTCCGGCGAACCGGTTTCTCTCCGGTTGGTTCTCCGGTCGGAAGCTGGATTCCGGCCTTTGGTTGTGCTCTCACGGCGGTTGTGGGCGGCCGGAGACGCGACAGCATGAGTTCCGGCGGTGTTCGGTTTGTGGGAATGTGAATTATTGCTCGCGTGCTTGTCAAGCGCTTGATTGGAAGATCCGTCATAAGATGGAGTGTGTTCAACCACCGATGGTCGCCGGAGACGGCGGCGACGGTGACGGTGGCGATGATGGTGACGGTGGAGATGATGACGGAATGTTGGCCGGAGTTTTGCAGTTTGACGGTGAGAGGTGACGACGTTCGCCGGAGTATTGACGTTAGTAAGAGATGTTATTTTTACTCTTTTTGTTCTTTTTATAAAGGTAGCCAATTTTGTACAATATGTTTTCTTAATGCAGCTGCCTTTTTTTAATATTTGGAAAGGATGTTTAAATTTTAGTATGAGGGTGGTGATGCCGGTGGTAGCCGCTCTGCCTCCCGTCGTTGTTTTGTGTTTTATGTGATTTGCCATTAAATTATGGGTGTTAATGGTGTTGAGTAGTTGTTCATATGAGGTATGTTTGTATCTGTTGGTCTGATGATGGGACCTACCTCATCTGAGACTTTTTTTGGTCGATTATATTGTCTCGACGCTCATCTGAGATATTGTTGGATATGCTCCTTTTCGGTGTTCCTTTGGACTGATATGGTCATATGTCGGTGAATCGTTAAATAGAAGATGTCGGTGATGTTCTCTGTTGTTTATAGTGTTGTTCATAGTCTTTTGAATTTGCGATACTGCATCTGTTTCTATTAACCTTGCAAGCCCCACATGGTCGATGATGACGTACCTATGTTCATCCGAGACATATTTGGCAGCCTGAGGCAGTGATGATGTTTCTAGAACGGTGTTTGTTGCTTTGGCTTGGCAACTGTTGTAACAGCACGTATTATTATTATTATTATTATTTTTTTTTATTTTATACGTTGGGGATTATTTCAAAGATTTTAATAATAA
>BJCN01308509.1:0-12067 GCA_018326445.1 Flaveria brownii
GGAAATTTCTATTTTAAATTAAATTGTATATTATCTTTATTATAATTATTATTTTTTACTTGCGAACATATTTTTTCTATGATCATGTTTGGATCCTTATCAAAGATGAACCTAAAGCAATGATGACAATAAAATGACGGTTGAGGATTATGAGAATAAAGTTGAAGATTTTCCTCGTCCAATGGGCATAGAGAAGGCTAAAGAGAAGGTTAAACCCGTCTTGTCGCAAATAAATGAAGTCATTAGACGCTTTCAAAACTCAACAGAAATGAGAGAGTCCACAATTGATAAGATTGAAACCAAAATGCATGAATATGTTTATATTAAGCGGAAAGATGCTCAAGCCCATGAAAAAGAGATCGTACTAAGTGAACAAGAGATTGCACAGCATGAACAAGAAACTCTTTTTAATGATACAACTTACATGAATTGGGAGCAAGTTGCAATCCACAAAAAGATTTGTGCCAAAATTAGGGCAAAGTATGATATTTAGGTAGTTAAAATATTCTAATGTTTAATCTATTTAACGGATTAGTTATTATAATTTTTAATTTATGTAATTTTTGAATTTTAATTTTTAGGATTTGAAAATTTCATCTCAAACGAAAATTATATTCATTTTAAATTTTTCCTCCAACAAAAAGTATTTAAATTTTAAGTTTTACATCCAACCAAAAAGTATCTAACTTTTAATAATTTTAATGTTAACATTTCTAAAAATGAAAAACATATTAATATTCTTATACATATTTTATTAAGATACAAAATTGGTAATAAAATAAATGTAAAAGGAGGTGATGAGGTGGGCAAAGTTTTTGAGTGTTTTTGGGTTTATTTATTAGGGAGGTTTTGGAATAATTTAAAACATGAGTGTTTTTCTAATATGATGGCTGACTATACACGTTTTTAGGTAATTTTAAAATTTCTCATTGATAATGCTCTAAGAACATCTCCAATAGCGTGTTTTTATTGTTTTTAGAGGAGAGAGAGTATGAGATGAAAGAAAGCAAGAATAGGTGAACAAAAAAGAGTGAGAGAAAGTTTTGAAAAAATAAGGAGATGTTTGTTTGGGTTTGAATGACCCCAGTCAGACATGTATGTCTGATCGAGTCAGACAGGGTTGTTTGGTTGGGCTACCTCTGATCGAAAAAGAGCTCTGAATCACCACTTACCGAGTCAGATTTGAAATGGAGTCTGGCTGACTTTTGTCACCTCCTCCCCCATCGAACTCACCTGAAGATCGGGCCTTTTATGTTTGATTCTGGATCTTTTTGATGGGTCGGGTTCTGGGGTTTGTCGAGAAGGGGTTTGGGCTGAATCGTCGGACCGAGGCCCACGCGGATGTCGCTGCGGTGAGCGATAGTGGAGCAAAAGGGCCGATGAGGAGGGATAGTGAGCACCAGCGACGACGAATCTGTGACGGTTGGGTAGGGGTTCGCGAAGGTTGGGTAGGGGTTCGCGACGGTTGGGTAGGGGTTCGCGACGGTTGGGTAGGAGTTCACGGTGGTGGTTAGCTATGGCGGGGTAGGGTGGAGATTACGGGTGGTGGTTAAGGTTTTCCAGTGACAACATTATTTTAATGTATTTGTTTATTGAGATTTTAAATTCATGTAACTTACACATTTTGATTGTATTATTATCTTTTACATGTTTGAAGTCGTGTTTTAATAATTTATCTCATCTTGTTTTTATTTTATGTTACTTGTCTAAATTCACATATGAATTCACATGAGTTCATATTTGAATTGTTTATTCATATACATATTGTTGTTTATATTTGTTATAATAATCAGTAAATTATTTTTTTGTTATATTCACTTTTACCATCAAACTTCAAACAGGTAATTTTTAATTCAGTCTCTTATCATCTTATAACAGATTTAGCAATCATATGCCTAGAATAGTGGAATTATGCTTGGCCTGGTTTCATATATAGTATGGAATGAGACATCTGTCTATCGGCTCTAAACAATCTTGTTTTCTGAATTCAAGAATGTATTGAATAAACAAAACCAAAAGACCACAAAGCAAGGGATCATTACAACTTTCACCCCTTTCTGCTGTATCATGAGTGGATGTAATGTGAATTGATTTTCAAAGTGTATTTGTTTTCAATTCCATCATGTTATATGCTTCCATTTCTTTGTTATCAACATTTGCATATACTCAAACACCATAAGAAAAATCACACATTTTCTAAAGTGGTTTAACATGAAAGATCTATTATTAGATCAAACACTTGACTACACTTAAACACCAATCAATATTGTCAACATTATTGTACACTCATTAGTATTGTGATCACTACCAACTGAACGAGACAAGATTTGGTGAGCGCTGCCATATTACTGAGACGAGATATGACGATCGCTATTATATAAGTGAGATCAGAAGTCGCGATCACTACTATGGCAGATTATAATCCAACACCACAAATGAGACCAATGCTATGTTGGGTACATCCCAACACTTGTGACAATTGAATGACAAGAACTTGTACACTGAACTCCCACAAATGTAGCATTAATTTCTGAAACCAAATATGGCAGATTATCCAACACCGCGAAGGCAAAACAAAATCTATCTCCAGAAATAAGCCATAGGAAGTTACAATACCATGTATAACAAGATTCCTTGTAGAAATAAACACACTAAAATAACTCTTAACAAAAAGAAAAAATACACATGCAAGGCTTGCTTACTTTTTCAGGAAGAAGTCAAGAGTCGTTTGATCCCGGTTTTCTGCTCTGACGTGAGTCTTGTAGGGAACTTGATGTTGAATTTGACCCTTAAGTTGCCCTTTTTGGTGGGTTCTTTTGGTATAGGCATCCCTTCGCCTTTAACTACTTCTTCATAAGTGGGACTGATTACAGAGGTAATGGGAATTGTTAGGCTTCTGCCATCAAGTGTCGTGATCTGGGCGGTGTAGCCGGTTAGAGCTTCGGCTAGTGATATCTTTTGGGTGACGACAAGATCATTGCCATCCCTCTTAAAAACTGTGTGTGGTTTCTCATCGATAATGAAAACAAGATCTGAAGGAATTACACCTCGTTGTTCGTTTCCTTTTTCTGGGAATGTTATTTTTGTACCCTTTTTCCACCCGGGTTTGATCTCTATTGTGAGAATTTCTTCTACTGTTGTTGGTCTCCTGCAGTCACGATTACAAAAGTATTATGAAACATTCATGAGATTTAAACAACTGTTTCTTCCATTGTCATATCCAATTACCGCTTTCATCAGTCAAGTGATTACGGAGGGTAGTTTCAATCGATATGTAAAGGATATTGGTATATTTGGTTACACTAGTTTGCCATGATGTGTAGTAGCAGCAATTTTGACACGCACTTATGAATGGATTGATCTGGACCTGTTTTTGCTTTTTATTACTAAGCGGGTCTATTAAAATAAATAGTTTGCCTAACAGTCATGACCCGCATTTATGTTAGGCCACTTTAAGATGAAAACTCATGTTTGGTGATATTTCCCATCAGTCATGTTCAAGTCTACCTAACAGGACCAGATAGCATTAGCTAAGTGATTGAATATTGTTAACAGTTAGGATAGCATGTTTATAACCATAGCTAATCAAACTAAAAACAAATAAAGTACAACAAGACTAATTAAAGAAATACAATAGCATGATTGTGCATGTATAATCGTGTGTTTATATAATAGCATGATTGTGCCTAATTGTCTCCACCATGTCCTCATCATGGTCTGGTATTGATCCGTCTTTTAGAAGTTTGTATTTTTAGACAGTTTCGGTTTGTGAAGAATGATCGTGTGTTTATATGTATAGCACGTATTCTCTTACTGTAAAAGATGATGGATGTGTGTTTGGATAATGGTGCATATGTAGCATTATGCTCGCTAACTAGAAAGTAGCTAAGATTAAAACCTTAAATATAAAAAATCAGTTATACCATATACACTGAAGAAAGAAAAAATCAGCAAACTTAATATTCCACACACTGAAAGGTGAGTATATCATCAACAAAATCACATTTTACATACCCAAAACCCAAGATAACGTGTTAATAAGTGATGCCCACAGCATGTTATGTTACATTTATTGTCCATCCAACTCAATTTCTCTATAAGCATAAAAAATGCTGTGTAAACAGGTGATTTGTACAGAAATAGAAAAACTCAAGTAAAAATGCAGGTTATTAAACTTCATATGCAATAAAGCATAAGGTTGCAACCCCATATGCAGTATGCAATTAAGAATAAGAAAGAGAACAACTTCAAATATTCATTTTGTTTAGTAAAGAGCAACTACATGAACAACATGAGCCAATATTAAAAAGGGGATTGGGATAGAAAGAACATCAATATTAATAAAATAAATTAAACTAAAATAAACAAGCAAAATCCATGTCTTGTAAACAGATAAAAAAAAAGGAAGTGGGCAGTGACGGTCAGTTTATCTTCTATTCTTCTTAAGTACTTGGGGGTTTTAACCGAGCTATGAAAAAGTTAAAAAAAAAGTTTTAGGGTAAGTAAATACTTGAAATAAAGCTTTTTGTCATCTATACTCACACAACAACGAAGAGCATCTATGTAATTTCGAAGCAAACAAGCGACAGTCTACAAAGCTTTCCAAGACATTAAAAAGATAACTAGACCATAATACTGGCATCCTCTCAATTCAAACACCCTACTTAATATCCAATAGCTGATTTATACTAAATTTGCATGGGGAACAAGTTAGAATATTGGTAAATCATAGATGGGGCTAGCTCTAAAGTATGGTCAAGACTTCATAAAATAGCACCATACTTTCTCTTAATTCTTAATTTGATCGGTGGATTTTAATATTGCTTCAAAAACCACCGTATGAATGTAATTGTTCAATACTTCAATGTAAACTTTGACCAGGAAAACTATAAACTTCCTTACATGACTAAATGGTTTTTATAACAGTTACCATGTATGATGAATTTTATAGAGATTTTGAAGCTGAATGGCATTTAAAACCTGTCTGTGGAAGCTTCACAAATTAACAGCTTTCAGAGTCTAGTGACCAAATTAGAAATAGATGAAAGCGTGTTTCTATTTATTTCAAGCCCTTACAAAATAAGAAAATTAGATTGAAAATCAACGTACTTTTGTTTATTGACCTATGGGCATTACTTTATGGTGATGAGATATACTATATTTGGAAGTTTTCTGCAACTTTCATCCTATCTAATTCAGCATATCCTCCTAACACAGCTGTAAATTTATAGCAAATGCTCCTAAGATTGCAGCAAAAAAGCTATTATTCAGCATGAAGATCCTATATTCCTATGTTGAAGTTGAACGTACTGAGGTTTCACAAACTCCATGGTTCCAAGAACACTAGAAGTAAAAATGACCACCGAAAACATACATACTATGAACATATCATATGCAGATAGTTGAGGGCAAAACTAATTACTTTAAACAATTTGCCTAATATGTCAAGAAACATGTAACCGAATGCATTCAATGCACAAGCAACTTCAAAACAAAATGAATATCAATCAAAGATCACAACCAAACCTTACCCAGTAGCATCAGTGGCATCCCTCGAGATCTTCATCTTCTTCGTCGTCCCCTTATACAGATCCTCCAAGCTACACGGTAATGTCCGCTCAATCACAGCCGCCTTCCTAGGCGGCATACTCGTCGACCCTTCACCACCACCGGCTCCTCTAAATTGAGAAAATATATCATCACCAAACATGCTCCTAGGAAACTGCCCACCACGAGACCCTCCCATATCCCCCATCCCTCCAAACGGGCTAGAGAATCCGAAAAACTCTGAAAATATATCATCCGCATTGCGAGGATTGAACCTAAACGTCGTCGAACCACCGTCAGTTGACATACCGGAGAACCCACCGGCACCCGGTGGTGGGACCTGCCCCTTCAAACCCTCCTCACCGTACTGATCATAAATTGCCCTCTTTTGCGGATCACTCAAAACCTAAATCAAATCAAAACCCTAACCAAATCAATCAATTAATCCCAAAACTTAATAAATCTCATAAAGAAATAAAACCCATGTATTCAATCGCAAATTTGGAGATAACAATCAATCTTTGACACAGACGCATACATCGATTCATTCATACGCACACCCGATCTGATACCAATCGATCAAGAATCAAAGATTTGACACAAAATTGAAACTTTTGAGATGAACATTTGAGAATTGACATACATCGTAGGCTTCGGAGATGGTTTTGAATTTGGCTTCAGCGTCTTTTTTGTTGTTAGGGTTCTTATCAGGGTGCCATTTCATGGCGAGTTTTCGATAGGCTTTCTTCAAGTCATCGTCTTTAGCGTTGCGATCGACCTGAAGAACCTTGTAGTAATCAACACCCATGGTAACTCTAAGGTGTAGCTATGGTGGATTGATTGTTGAGTTTTATGGGTGTTGTGTTGTGCTGTGTTTGTGTGAGGTGTTTATCAAGAAACTTCTGTCAACGTGATGTGGTAGATTTGGGCTGTCGAGATTCAAGGCCCATTGTTCTTTTGTTGAATCGGGTTGAAACCGATCGAACCGTTTAAACTCTAGTGGTTCGGATACTATAGTCGGTTTAAGATTATATGTTATTTGATTTACAGTTTGGTTTTGACAGTTTGATGGGTTGACGTAACGATTTTTAGCTTTAAAGTTTGAGTTGTTTAGGCTTTTCTGTGTTTTTTTTCGTTCTAAATTTTACAATTATATGTGTGTTATTATATTTATGAAACGTCTATAACTTAAAGGTTTTGATATAGAAGATTTAGAAAAAGATTGACGTGAAATGGCAAATTGCAAAGCTGCCTCGTTCAATAGATCATCCCCTTAATCAGTGGCGGAAGCAAAAATTTTTTCAATGGAGTCATTCATATTAGGTATCCGAATGAGGAACTCGACAGTAAAATTTTTGGTCCGGGTTTGGTCACCTGTTCTATTAAAATATGCTTTTAGTTATATACCGTTAAAACTTTCGGTCCTGATCAGGTCAATCTTGATCGAGTACCTAGCCAACAGTGTTGTTGCTGACTCGGCAACTCCATTTCGGCTTCCAATTTTGTCCACTACTACCCGAACCATTAGTAAACCAATTTTAGTTTAGGTTGTTTGAGTTAGCATATTATCAATTTGAGATTTGAGTAGCTTTTATATAATTTTGGTTAAATTGGAATAACTCTATCTCATTAGTTGTATCCATTTGGGTAATTGGAGTCTTTTGGGTAGTGCCCCTACTATCCTTATTTTAATAGGGTAAAATGAGTTAACAATAAACCATAGAATTAAGAGAAGTAATCGACATCTTATAAATTATTATATCTTATAAATTATTATATGCAAGAGGGAAAAACATGGACAGGATTAAATACTATTATAGATTCGATTATGTGAAAAAAATTGTGTCAAAACATAATGAGACAAAAATCAATTGTTAAACTTTTTATGGGACAAAAATCAATTGTTAAACTTTTTATGGGGTCAAATTAACAAATCTTTTGGGATCACTCAAAATTACACCTCAGAAACAACATATAAAAACAACATATAAGAGGGGTCACTTGACCACATTTGGTTGAATGTATCTCCGCCCCTAACCCCCGGCCCTTTTGATTGTCGTAAACCATAATTGTAGTTTACAGTTCGGCCTTATATTGATTATGATAAAACAATTTTGGTGATCTCAATTAAAGCATTTTCCTTAATTTGAAGTCTTTTTTTTTTGTCTTAGTTGAAATGTGCAAATACGTTGTTGGCTCGTTTCTCATATCACTCAGAAATTAGAAAACGTCTCTATTGAAATGCCTTTGTTCCTCTCTTCGTGAGGATTCTAGTGGACTTTCCAACAATTAATTTCCAACAAAAGAAATGTTTAGAATTATTCAAGTTTGAAACTACGCTATTAATGTATGAGGTTTAAGGTGAATGTGATATTTTATTTATGAATAAAAGTTTTGAATATTGAAAATACTTCATAAATGTTTCATGATAATGTTTGGTGAAAGTTGTGATGCATGTAACGCTTTAAAAGCTTTTACAAAATTTAAAGGTTACATGTCTAAAATGTGTATGCATGGAGTATTTATAACAAAAAGTTCTCAAGTTCCAAATAATAATGGTAACATGTAGGCATGACATATTGTATTTTGCATTAAGAAAAAAAAAGATCACACATAAATTAAAGCATGTCAAGGAGAAAAGACAAGAAAAGAGCACGAAAAAAAAGATGAGGTATATATTTATAGGCTTATAAAAAGAGAGACAGAGTAAAAGAAGAGATCATCTTTTGAGAAAGCGTGTGAGAAAATCTTACGTACTATAAATAAACATTGTGTATTTTCCTTTTGCTTTTGAATAAACCTTTATGTAAGATGTTTACGCTAGTAAGTTTACCATGAAATAAAACCTTTTTATATTTTTTTATAAATCATTCTAGTATTTTTCTATTTAGATACATTTTCACATTAAAATAAAATTTTCCCTGTTCTACCTTACACGGGAGGTATGAAACGAAATCAGCTCATGCTAAATATTAATAAATGAGCAAAAAAGAAGTTACCTAAGTTTTCTTGCGCTCATAGTTTTATAAAAAATATTCTTAAATAAATTTAAATGTGTGTCTGGTTAGACATTTAAAACACTAAATATAATACAACTAATTTTATAGTTCACATCTAAGATTATATAACGATTTAAACATATATGATTTGATATCGTAAGTTATGGTTAACAGATGAGTCAGCTCTAATCAATAAAGTGTTGAAAGAAACAAGATTTCTACAAATATGCATACTATCATAGTGCTACACAAGCCAGTTCATAGGAGCTTATGGTGCATTGTCCAATTGATATAAGTTTATTGTTATCAATTAAATTGTGTTGCGATTCTAAATTATTTGTTTATATGAGTCTTGCTTCTGATCAAACAATGTTTGATAAATTGCATAATTAACTTTCAACTGCTAATCTAAACAACCAGTTTACTAATCAATGTTAATCAATAGGACAAAGTACCAGATTAAATTCATGATCCAACAACTTTTTATGATTTTCACATTAGCATTGCTAATGTATGTGTAGTGTATGCTTTCAGGTAACAGTGTAGCACATCCAAAGATGTTAAAACAATAATAGAGCCTCGATAAGGTTAGGAGTTAAAGTTTGTTTCATCGTATCTTGTATATGTCAAAGTTCATTGTATATTGTATATTGGATTAACATACATTTCAAAAATTGTACATCATTTATGAAACAAACGGTTGTAAAGTTTTGAGATAAAATCTATCTTGAGCCCGGAGCTACAAGTTCCCTTCAAGTCGCAAACAAGCAGCATGAGATTGATCGCGTTACCAGTAATCTTTGCAAGAACACACACCATTTCTGAAGCAATGAAAGCGGTTCCTATCCCTTACTACAATCTCCCTATCAACAATCTCTGAAATCAGCTTCAAAGCAGCATGACAATCTTCACAAACCCGAAGATTCTTCATGACCCTAATCGGTGTCCCATTTGCAGTACTGATCAAACCAAACACGACTGCTAACTTTTCACTGTGTCGAAACAAAAACTTAACCTTTTCGCTCTCTTCTATGTCAAGAAGAACAACAGAAGTGTTGGGTACATACCCTCTCGACCTCATTTGTTCCAATAACTTCTCCCATCGTTCTTGTATTGCTTCGGTTTGAGGGTGAGTCTCGTCTCCAGCCACAAACTCATGGACTACACCATCTATAGAAATTGAACTTGACCCTGGTGTCTTCTTCACCCCTTTTGTTTTCATCAGTTTTCGCACTCTTGCAGCGTCTTCCCACCTTTTAGCTTCTGCATAAATGTTGGATAATACAACATAGTATCCGTCATTAAGTGGATCTAACTCAAGAAGATGTTTGATCGCTTCTTCTGCCAATTCAACGTCCTTGTGAACCCTGCAGCCGCCAAGAAGAGCTCCCCACACCACCCTGTTTGGCTTAATAGGCATACTTTTTATAAACTCATGGGCTTCTTTAAGCAACCCAGCCCTGCTCAAGAGATCAATCATACAACCATAGTGCTCGATTTGGGGAACTATGCGATAATCTCTACTCATGCTTGCAAAATACTCACGACCCTCGTTCACCATCCCCATGTGGCTGCAAGCATGTAAGAGTCCTATAAACGTGACCCCGTTAGGTTTGATTTGTGACTGAATCATCTTAGAAAACAACACTAAAGCTTCCTCGCCTTTTCCATTGACAGCTAACCCCTGGATCATAGCTGACCACGATATAACTGTTCGCTCCTCCATCTCCTCAAAAACACTACAAGCAGCCTCCAAACATCCGCATTTGATGTACATATCTAACAAAGTGTTGCAAACACGAACATTTCTTTTAAATCCACTCCGGTTTGAAAACTCATGAATCTTTTTTCCTAAATCAAGCGCACAAAGATCTGCACACGCTGCTAGAACAGCCACCATGGTAACCTCATTCGGACGCACATTCTCCTCTTCCATCTTACCAAAAAGCTCAACCGCTTCTTTCGCTCTCCCACCCTGAACAAACCCCATGATCATCGACGTCCACGACCTCACATTTCTTACAGGCATTGTCGAAAACAACCCATACGCCTCGTCAAGATCCCCCCTTTTCACCAAATGCTTAATCATTATGTTCCATGTAACCACATCTCTTTCAGGCATTTTATCAAACACTTGGTGTGCATTCTCAAACTCCCCACAAACCACATACAAATGCACCAAACTGTTCTGCAAATACAAATTGGATTGAAACCCATGTTTCTGAATCAACCCATGAACGATCCTCCCACTTACACCATCCGAAAGCTTCGTACAAGCTTTAAGAACGAAAGAAAACGTATAATCATCTACACAAACACCATATTCACACAATCGATTGAACAAACGAACAGCATCAACAGGCGAATCACCTTCAGCAAGATCTTTCAAACAAGAATTCCATACAGCAGTCTCGTGATTGCTGTAGAAATGAATGATCTTTCTTGCGTATGGGAAGGTGAGAGTAAGGGCGCAAACGGAGGCAACGTGGGGAAGATGGAGGACATTTGGGTGTGTGTTGGTTTTGATGATTTGGGCGTGAATTTGTTTGAGCTCAAATGGTGAATTGAAGTGGTAAAGAAGGTGTTTTTCGAGGGTTTGTGATGTGAGTTTTTTAGGATTTGATTTGTGGGTTGTGGGAATAGGTGATGAAGTTGAGGTGAGTGTATATTGAGACATTTGAGCTTCTGTTTGGAGGTTTGAATCATCACAAGTGATTGGGGACTGATGCTTCCATTAATATTCTCTGCAAATCTTTCCTTTCAAAATTGTTTGTAGAAGGTGATATCATGTTGGGAATAGAAGGATAATATAATAGTATAATACAACTAGCTTTGGTAAACCCGTGTATTACACGGGTTGAATAAAAAAAAATAAATATAATAAAAATTTATTAATTACAAATCGATATTTTAAAATACGATATGATTGTAATCTTTTTTTATAATAAATAAAATAAAATTTTTATTTTAAAACAAACGTTTTAAAAATGTCATACTTAAAAACTTTCTTTTATAACTCTTAATAATAACTATTTTTTATTTATAAAAGTTTTACTTTTTAAAAACTTTTTTTACAAAAGTTTGATGTTCTAAAAAGTTTTCTAAATTATGAAAAAATATTTCCTTAGAAATAACAGTAGTAAAAATATCTCTTGTTTAATTTATTAAAAAACATTTTAATAAAAAATTTAAATAATATTATTAGTAATTAATGTTATTATTAAATAGGAGAGAGAAGCGGAAAAAAATTATTGAGGAGTAATATTGTGTTGACATGTGTCCTTGTAGATACCTTTTTATTGTAGTAGGAAGATAATAATTATCCCAACCGATTAAAGGGTTGTTTGATTTTGGCTGACTCGGCTGACCCGTTGACTCGGTCAGCCAGTCAGCGTGTTTGATATGTCTGACCCGTGTTCTGACCGGGTTCGTGGGTTCTGACTCAGACCCTAAATCAAAACATGCTGACCCGTCGGCCAAACCCACCTGCGCGTGACCCTCCTCAGCCAAACCCACCTGCG
>BJCN01308509.1:12282-26165 GCA_018326445.1 Flaveria brownii
TCTCTAAGAAATAAACTTATACTTTCGGTTAAGTCAGAGGTTTTCTCAACAATGGATTTACTCCTGAGGGGATGAGGGGTGTGATTCTAGTTGGAGAGAAATATCTAATCTTATACAAAAAATTATTAGTTCTACTAATGAAAGAATTGTTCTAAACGTCATAATTGTTCAGATACACATAACATGCCTGTATACCATCGTTTTCTACTCCTTGTTCGGTTTCTTGATTGGTTAACACATCGTCCTTTGGGAATGTTGGTTTTTAATAGAGGTTCATCAGTTGGTGAGGCGAGATACAATGCTCCCCTTATGATGTGCTACTAATGAAAGTAACACCCGACCAAATAGGCATATGCTAGTGGCATCCCTCCTTTTAGCAAAGATAGACTAAAATGAAAAAAAAGCCAATCCAAACCAAAGCGATTTGTTTGGTTCGGCTGGGTGGGTTAGATACCCATAACCGGTTTGATTACATGTATTAAATGGTAAAGACAAACCAAAGGTTTGATCCAAGCTCTTAAATTTGAAACCAACCGAACCATTTTGATTGGTTCGATTTGAAACACAGAATCCTTTTTTGAAAAGTTACAGACTGTTTATTACGAAGTTCTCGCTCAGAATAATTTTTATGTTTTTTTACATATTATATGTCACTACACTTTGTTTGTATAGATTACTGAATGTTATAAAAGACGTATCAATGCTTGTCATGTAATAAAATATTTAAAAAAGTTTAATAAATTATATGATTGAAGAAATAACAAAAGACAAAGATAAAAGAACAACAAAGTATTATATAATGATTCTCAAATATAACGTAGGTTTAAATATTTTTCGACATATGATGAAGGCCAAAAAACATGCAATAAATCTATATTTGTATATAATAAAAAAAGTAAACTACTCGTATGCTAAAGATTGAACCAACATATAACCTCGAGCATAAGTAGAGCTCATCCAATAAGCGGACCGAGCTTGAGCTTGATATAGTGAGTTTAACTACGCTCACAATTCCATTATTAATATACGTATGATAATTTTTATTTAATATATATTATTTTGTAATCTTATGATAAAATTAACAAAAATACAAATTTATAAACTTATAATTATGAAAATATATAAAATTAGTTGTATATGTATTTAAAAAACAATTAGTTGATGAATAGTAATTGAACCAACCTCGAACTTAAAAAACATTCACTAGTTAAAGCTCCTGATATAAAGCTAAATAATAAGCCAAACTCAAGCTTTTATAGCTTAAACGAGCCTGACTAGAGTTTATACGTTTTAAGCTCAGATCAACTCGACTCGTTTACATGTTGTTGAAACCAAGGACCAAATCTACAACAATAAAAAGAAGGGGGCCTATAATGTAGTTCCATAACATTCAAGGATAACTTTTGTACCCTTTTGCAAACTACACAAGCTATAATATATATAACCAATTTAACATCTTCCTAAACTCATACGCTCACAAAAATATTTTCCCTCATTCGCCTTCAACTTCACAAGTTTCTCTCGATCCAAATTATCGCCATTTGATCCAATTCATCATTCGGTGATAGATTCAACTTCTCTGTAAGTTCTATGCATTTTTCAAGCTTCAATCTGTATCATGTTGTTCAATTGGGTTCAGAATTTGAAACCCTAACCCCCAAATAGGAAGAACATGTAAAGGGGCTAAATTTCATCTTACGATTTTGTGGGGATTTGAATTTGGCTGTGTGTTTTGTAATTTATGTATGTTTGCTGCTAATCTTTGATTTTGTGGAATTGGTAAGCATGGGTCATTGTAGGGATTTGTGTCTTGTAGGCTGTTTTTTTGTGAGGCAAAAGATTTTGTTTGTGTTGGTAATTATGAACCTTGTGTTTTGTTGATTGTTTTTATAAATTTGGATGGATTTTGTGGCTATATGGTTGTGTTGTTTTGAGCTTAGACACTCAATTGAAGTATTCCTAGTGGAAATCAGTGATGGAACGAGAATCTCTTGGTCTGAGGGTCGGCAAAGAAATTTGTTTTACATATAGTAAGAAAAATCATGTTTTTCTCAACGAAAAAGACTCTTAAGTGGTTAAGTGTTCCTCCTAAACAATGTTGGAATTGAATCTTCTTACAATACAGTGTAAAAAATTAAGTTCTCATATAAAAATCATGCTTTCCTCTGTTAACTCACCGTTTTCTCAAAGAATTTCAAATTTCAACAATCTGATGGGTCCAAATCATGTTTTTTTTCTTCTAAACTCACCTTTTTACATAGCAAATTCTGGCAAATTTGACTGTCAGAGGGTTGTTGTACCCTTGTTCCGCAATTGCTAAATTGATGTGCCCGTTTTAGGGACATATGCTAAATTGATGTGCCCGTTTTAGGGACATATGCTAAATGGATATGGTGTCAGTTATGGAAATAGTTGCTCTATTCTGCAGACTCTTTTCTGTGATTGATTATATGGTTTGTTCATTTTGTCTCTCATCTACTCATTCCTTTTTTAGGGTTTGCTGTTTGCAGGAGCAGTATGAGTGGTACACCTATTAAGAGGGTGCATGAGGACAGTGGAGGTCATTCCTCCCTTTCAAGGTATTCCCACCCTCAGGATGATTCTGGAACATACCCTGGTGTGGGGAGTTCAAACTCCAAGCTACCAAGTACATCAGCTCCCAGCGATTACCATGCTGTTCCTTTTGATGTTGGGCAGGATGCCCGCATGCCAAAAGTTCCCCGGACTGAACTGGATAGTAGAAGACCAGTATTGCATCAAATGCATCGGATGCTGCATAAATCTCAGCCTGATCACGCTGTCAACACTGAGGACAAGGTTGAATCAAGAGATCATAGAGATAATAACATCCGAGATGTGAAGGTTGAGAGCCGTGATGCGAAGGCAGAATCAAAAGAGCTGTATCAAGGTGCTAAAAGCGATAAAGATGCTCGGTATATGAGCAGAGGGGATGATCATAAAGATACAAAGTATGAGAGAGATGCTTATTCTGATTACAGAAATGAAGTGAAGACAGATAAGGATGCCTACAATCCAGTGAATAGTAATGTAAATTGGAAGGAATCAAAAGAACACCACAGGGCATGGAAGTATCCTGATACATCTAGTGGAAACATGGATTCATGGCATGTGCCTCGTAGTAATGTCCATGGACAGGTGGAGATTGCAAAAGATAGCTTGAACCCAGAAGAGAAGGTTTATAACAGTGAAGCTCATGAGACGGTATCTGAGAACAAGGTTGATTTGAAAGGTGATGACATGCTCAAAGAGGGGGATAGAAAAAGGAAGGACGCGAAACACCGAGAATGGGGAGAAAATAACAAAGAGAGAACTGAAGGTCGGAATAATGAGATGAAAGATCCAATAAAGGAAGAAAGAGGAAGTGAGAAGTGGGAAAAAGATAGAAAAGATGTAGCACTTAAGGACAAGGATAAAGTGAAGGATCATACTAAGAGGGAATCATGGATTGTAAATGAGAAAGATGGTTTGCAACAGCATGAGAAGGAAGATGTGGATGTGTCATCATCCAGAGCTCCGGATCTGGGAAAACATAAAAGTATGGATAATTGGAAGGACTTAGATAAGGAATCTAAAGAGAGGAAGTCTGAGAAAGATGCTGATATTGAAGGGGAGAGATCTGAAAGACGAAACAAAGGTTTTGATAAAGACTCGGATGATGGCGGTGCTGATATGGAAGGGAGTGCTGACAGAGAGAGGGAAGCTTTCAATTATGGTGTTCAGCAGAGGAAAAGGATGCTTCGACCTAGAGGCAGTCCACAGGTGGCAAATCGAGATCCTCGCTTTAGATCTCGTCCTCAAGACAATGACGGGTATGGTTACTTATATAACTCGGTTGATCAATTCTTTTTAAGTAGTACTGTTGATAATTGACTTGATATTTGCTTTTCCACCTTAACAGCCTTAATTTTGGTAAATTGTTATTATGTCATTTATAGCCAGATTAAGCTAATGTGCTTTCTCTTTTGATGGTTTTGCTGTAATTGATTTGATATTTGTTGCTAGTTATAAGTAATTGATTTTAGTTAATACTTTATCACCTTAGTCTAACACAACAGAGAACGACGAAGATATGCAATCGGTATTAAGGGATGTGTGGAAGATGACTTTAACTAAATTTTGACCGGGTTTTGAGGTTGTGTAGCGTGTTTTTCTCTACCCATTTGATTCACACACGTTGTTCTAAGAAGTTTCTCTGCAATTGCTTAAGAATTAAATTTTCATTGGCCTTCCAATATAAATACTTTTGAGTTTGTTAGTCTGTAGGGTTAAACTCCAAACTAATTGAATCTAGTAAATTCAGCCTAAGTTTAATATATAGTTATTGGATAGTGCTTGCTTTTTCTTATATGGGACTATTCTAAATGGACCGCTTGGTGGTTGCTCCATAATGGCTGACACGTGTGCAAGACGAGAATTTTGTGTGACAAAAATCTGCTCTATTACCATATTTACCGTTGACTGTTTCCCTTGGCGACTCTTGAGGCGAGGGTTGGGGCTTTTTGTAACACAAGGCGCATGTTGTACAAGAAGCGCAAGAAAAACATGATTTTTTGGGGAAAAATCCTTCTAAGGCGTGCGCTTCTTGTACAGGGGGTGTTTTTTGCTTCAAAGTGCTATAAATGTTGCTAAATAAGTTATACATACATGTAGTTTATACATTAAAGCATATATAAACATTATTTATAGCTATATTTTGGCTGGGGATGCTAAAAACCTATAGGATTATATTAAAAAAATATATAAACACTTAGTGCTTCACGTACGAAAAGCCCTCCGCTTTTGCGCTTCGCGCTTCGGTTTTAGACCTTGTCGCCTCGGTGCGCTTTTCGCTTTTTAAAACCAAGCTGTTTCCAATCGAAAGCTTATTGCTAAGATTGGATGTAGCATAAGATCATATATGTAAACCACACAACTCTAGATCTGTAGTCTCAACACTTTATCGCTCAAGAGTGACCATCTTGTTAGAAAGTCAATATGATAGCCTGATAGGTCTTTATTGCATATAGCAGCAGTTGTTACTTCTGATTTCTGTATGTTTTGATCAAGTCATCTTCATATTTATGTAAATTTTGTTTCTATTTATGTTGTTTTCCAGCTTAAGACATCTGCTGAAATATGCTCTATTTGAAATTTTGCAGGTCTATAGGTAAGCAGATTATTTTCTTGAACCATTGATCAGGATGTTTTATGCTGGTTGGTAGTAACTTGAAGTTATCCATGGTGCACATATATCTTTTCCTCAATCCATGCTTCATGATACTTTGTTTGCACTTACATTTTGTCATGTTCTAATCTGATGGCTCTTTTATTCTATGTTAGTTTAGTCAAATCTTTGTTTGATGTAGAAAACAATACATTGTCTAGTGACTAGTAACTTTTAACTCTAAGGAATGCACATGCTATAGCTGAAGGGATTTTTACTCTGACCCTTGGTGATTAGATCCTAGAATAAACTAAGATTGTACATGTTTGAGTGTGGTTCTACTTGGAAGTGCCCTAAGCGAACATGAAAGGAACCTTAAAATGAAATTTGCAAAAAGAAATGTAAGTCAAGTTAGACAATTTAGGATCTATGGTTGCACCTATCATCCTATTGAATGTGAAGACTTAAATTAAATCATAACTTGTGCTCAGAAAATTTTCCAGTTTATCTTGGTCGAAGTGTGCACCCAAGATTGTGATTTGTAGTAGTGGATTCTTGCTTATAGATAGCAAACAATATATATATTTTTTAAGTATTATATTCTGGATTTCTACAAATGATATTTACAAATAAAACCTAATGCATTTATTAGATTAAAATGATGATAAGACACTGTCCCTACTAAAAGCCTATAAAACTGCTAAAAACAATATCAATAAATAATTATGTCACCTCTAGTAATTTGGATAATCTCTCATATATAAGGTCGTTTGTTGTTAAAAGCATGCTTGAGGCGTGAGGCCCACTTGAAGTGGCAGATTTTGTTTTAGGCGAGTGCCTTTGCTACAGGTGCTTCTTGTATATGGCGTCATTTTTCTCTGTGCTAGAGGGCCATTATAAAATCCCATTCATAGAATAATGAACTTATATTATTAAAATGTTAACCGAATTTAGCATGTTAACAAAATGGTTCCTTCTATTAGCCTACATGAGATTTTAAAATTGGTTGGGCTTAAAGTTGGATTATCTTAGCATGTTAATAGAATAGTGTTTTCTATTAGCTTACTGAAATTAGCATGTTCCACAAGATCTACCTTTTCTCATAAGTAAATTATAATCTAGAATTGGTTGGGCTTGAAGTTGGATTTTCTTAGCAGGAGATAAGCTTCTTGAGAAGGTGATTCAAGCTTGCTAATGTAGGATCTATGGTTGCACATTTTGAATATTACCCTACATGAGATGTAATTTTAACATTAGTGAGGTTATCGAGTACATAGTGAGTAATTGTCTTGTTTCTAGTTAGCAAATTTTATTTGTTGGTGGGTATTGACGTATTGTTATCGAGTTCAAGCAAATGTTACACTAAATACTTTATTTTATGTTTTTAGATGGTAAAACAAAACACAATGGTTGGCCACCTTTAGAGTCGCCAACCTTTCCTTCTAAGAGCCTTGAAAATCACTAAAACATAATGAGCCATTAATGTTGCACGCCTTATATTTTGAATGAACCACTATCATATATATCTATAAAGAATAATTTACTCTTCACTAAACCTTAATTATTAAAACAGGCCGAGGCCCACTACTAAATACTGGTTATTGAAATGGTTAACCTGGCTTAATTTTTATTTATTAAAATGGTAAACCTTAGTTGCTAAAAAACACCAGGGTGCATTCAATTGTCTAACATACACTAGGATCGAAAATAGCATGGAAACTTGTATTTTCGACGGAATCTTTTTCTCCTTGAGAATCGAATAACATTCCTCACTAATTAGTTATAATCTGGAATTCCTGGAATTGTTAGGGCTTGTAAATTCCTAACTTGAGAAAGATATACGTATTCTCTGATTATTAATCATAACTGCTTGATGTATCGTTGGTAATTTACTAAACCATGAAATCTTTGGAGTTTAATTCCTTGATACTCCTATATTTAATGATAGGATTCTCATTGATTAAGGTACTCTATTGATTTAAAAGTATACCGGGTCTCTAAAGTGTGTCGTGGTGTAAGAAGATAAGATTTTTGGTTTTTCTTTTTCTTTTTTTTTTCCGCCGGGGGGGGGATGACTAATGAATACCGCTTAACCCCGCTTCCTAGGATAGCATTCCTTTTTTTTTTTTGGTTTGAGGAATGCATGTTGTCACACAAGAGTTCAAGGTGCTAAGGACTGGCTCGTGGTTTTTACCCCATGTCGTCCTACCATTCAACCACCCTTGTGGGTTTAAAGAATATGACTTGAAGAAAATGAATTTACCAATAGCGCATTGATTGAAAATATATCTCTAGTATTTATTATTTGGGGATGGGTGAATATGTCTTTGGAATACACATTTATTTAGTCTTAATTTAGGCTCTCAACTGATGATCTTTAAACCACCATAATCTTGTAGATGGTTTAAAGGAGTAACTGTAAAACAACCATATAATCTTTTTCTCGCCAGCTTATAAGTCAAATTATTTTTAGGATTATGTAGTTTATGGTAACATATTTGAAACTAACATGGCAACGTGCATCACCTTTTTTGCTTTTGCTGCAAAACTTTTCCAAATGTGGAATATTATTTAGTAATATTAAGCCGTCAGTGTTATGTAGTTCGTCTTGTATTTATGCATCCCTCTTAAGTTTTGGTCCTTGATTGCATTAGATTACTATTTCTTACTATTTCGTTTCTTGTAGTTATGGTGTGACCTAGTTCCTTGGGTGATTGGTTTTTAAATTTTTACTATCAATCCAGAAACTGACGTAAGGATTTAAAACCTAGATTTGTATGTCTACCTTCGCAACTTTTTATTGCTTTTGAATTTTGTCTAGTGGTGATAATTTAAGAGGCACTCTGGTTTTCATTACTTGTTACTATTTAATGTTTGGAGAAATTAGTAGAAAGTTGTTTTGGTAGATATCTGTAACACAAAATGTTTATTTTAAGTAAGGACAAATTTGGAATGATCATTACACACTTTAGGGTTTTCTTTATTGAACACAGGGTATGTTTCTTTAATTCAAAGGGCATAGCTCCAATGGTAGGGGCTACCTTGGGATTTTCAGGTTGCGGGTTCGATTCTTGGCATTTTGCATTTTAAGTTCTCTTGTTTTAAAAGAAGAAGGTGGGATTGCATCAGTTGGTGATATGCTACATCATAACTTCTCTTATGGTTCATTAAACTGAATGTATGTTTTTTCTGCATTACTGCATATGAAAAGGTTGTGATGTTGTTAACGCAGGGAAAAGTGACGTATCAACAGTTGTATACAGAGTTGGTGAATGCATGCAAGAACTATTAAATCTGTGGAAGGAATATAAATCATCCAACACAACTGATAAAGCATCAGAAAACTCGAAAAGTTTTCCTACTCTTGAAATTCGTATACCTGCTGAGCATGTCACTGCTACAAATCGCCAAGTAAGATATTTGCTTCCAGTGCTATTCAGGCTTTTTTTTCTACACTTATTTAATCTTGATCATCCTATCTTGATGCTTTGTTGTACGTGCAGGTTAAAGGTGGGCAGTTATGGGGTACAGACATATACACTCATGACTCTGATCTTGTTGCAGGTATGCCTTTTTGGTGTGCTATTTGTGGCTTTTATGAAACTTGTTGATAAAAAGGTTTATGTTATTTATGGGGAATTGTTACTTATGACATTTTTTTGTTCCTGTCATACAGTTCTAATGCACACAGGCTACTGTCGCCCAACTGCATCTCCTCCTCCGTCTGCTATTCAGGAGTTGAGGGCTACTGTCAGAGTCCTCCCTCCCCAAGATTGTATGTTTATTTTCAACAGACGTTCTCTATGTTTTACTGTTACAAATTCACACTTACCCAATTTCTTAAAAAAACTTCATCTGTTTATTTTTCTGTGGTAAATATGTAGGTTATGTTTCTACATTGCGAAATAATGTTCGTTCTCGCGCATGGGGAGCGGCTATTGGTTGCGGTTGCAGTTTTCGTGTAGAGCGATGCCACATTGTCAAGGTAAGAAACATTAGATTTTATGAGACAAAAAGTGTTACCTTTTTAATTCCTTTTCGTATAATCTTCTTGGACATTATAGTAATTGGCACCGTGTCAGGTTGAACCGTTAGACCCAATCATGACCTGTATATTTCCGTTCTTTCTTTTTTGTTTATTCACAGAAAGCTGGTGGGACAATTGATCTGGAACCTTGTCTTACACATACATCGACTGTGGAACCTACTCTTGCTCCTGTGGTCGTGGAACGCACAATGACTACTAGAGCTGCAGCTTCGGTATCATATCTTACATCATTTTGTTCAACTTACACATAAGATTCAATAATAACTCATGTACTTGTTTCTCTACATATAAGAATCATACAACAAAACATGACTAGCTTTTCACTGAAAAAATTTTCAACAAATAAAATTTTATACACAGAGCCATTAAGTTAAATATAAGGAACCCTCAATTTATTCCATTACTATCACATTTTGTGATATTTTTCTTTTTTTTTCATAGAATGCACTTCGTCAACAAAGGTTTGTGCGTGAAGTTACATTGCAGTACAATCTTTGCAATGAACCTTGGTATGTCTTCTGATTCACAAAGGCTGCTTTTCTTTTATCTTAATTTTATTTCCCCTTTATTGGTAGATCTATACCTTTACAGCATCTTATGAACTCATCAACTAGGGTGTACATAAATCGTTGAAATCGAGTGCACCACCCAAACCACAATAAATTGCTCGGTTCAGCCTGTTTGAGATCTATAATGTTTTGTTCGTAGTTCTTGATTTGAAAAGTCGGATTTGACAGTTCGGCTGGCGGTTTGGAAATTGTAACATGCCGTTTGAACTTTTGTATATGATGTTTTCTTATTTTTGGAATATGCAGCTAAGTAGGTGTATAATATTCATGGATCACTTTTTTCATTTAAAGTAATTCAATACAAAAAACTGAATCCTTTTGGCTGGTCCAGCCGACCCAACCAATTTTACCGGTTTGGTTTGCCCTTTTTTGAAACTGAGTAAGTGGTTTGGTCTGTGACGCATCAACTACTCATTTCCCGAGTGCTTCCAAGTTATGTGTGATTGTTATTTATGTTACTGACATAATACATTTTGTGTCTGAAGGATCAAGTATAGTATAAGTGCTGTAGCCGACAAAGGTCTGAAGAAGCCTCTATTTACGTCCGCGAGATTGAAAAAGGGTGAAGTTCTGTACTTGGAAAGCCCTACGCGCAGGTATCATGCCAGTATCACGTTGTGCTGTAACGTCTTTCTGAACCAACTCCTTCCTCTAAATAACACATATCCTTTTTGTGTGCCTGTGAAGGTTTGAGCTTTGTTTTAATGGAGAGAAGATGGTGAAAGCAGGAAGTGAAACGGATACAAATGGCATGGATGGTGATACTAACAATAACAACAACAACAACAATAGTAATAATTATAATAATATGATGGATGTATTCAGATGGTCTTTGTGTAAAAAGCCTCTTCCTCAAACAGTTATGCGCTCCATCGGCATTCCATTGCCACCTGAACATCTGCAGGTAATCTTTCATTCTATTCCAGGTTCGAGTAGTTGTATAGTTTCCCTCTTAATACTGAAGAATGAAGTGTCATCGACAGGTGTTGGAAGAGAATCTTGATTGGGAGGATATTCAATGGTCACAAACAGGTGTTTGGATATCAGGAAAGGAGTATCCTCTTTCCAGGGTCCATTTTCTATCCCCTGTCTAAAACAATCGTTGTCGTCATTATCATCATCATATTATACCCTTCAACTTATGTTTACGAACAAAACATGATGTATGGAAATGGTACTGGAGAAGAGTTTAGTTTTATATTATGGTAAACTTATATATAGACGTATTTGTTGGATGAATTTGGAGTTTATTTACATCTAATAATTTCTTTATCTTTTGGTGATTTATTTTCCCATTATTGTGCATGACTGTTCATATAATCCAGCTTTCTGTTTTGTTTTTCACAATGAGATAATCATGACGAAAACGACCCTAGTTTTTATCTTTGCAGTCATGGTGTATCATTAAAAATATCTTTAATAGCTTTGTACTATTATTTTCTTTTGTTATCTAATAATTGTAAAGTCGTGTACACGCCTTTTGTGTGTTAAATAAATTTTTCGTGGTCCCAACAACTTGGTCCAGTGGTTAGGAGCCTGCCCTCACAAAGTGGAGGTGCTGGATTCGAATTCCACTTGTGCCAGTTGGAGGGACATTTGGGTGTGTGGATGAATCTGGGCTTTATCTCAGGTTCGAACCTGATAGGGGGCGAAGGTTTACCCATTCCACGGGGTTCCTGCGCATCGGGGGGGGAGGGGGGGGGCTGGGTCTTGTGGGCGGTCGAGTAGTCGACCTTGGACATAGCCCGAAAGGGTAGGTTTACACCCAAGATCTTAGCCGTTCAAAAAAATTTATTTTTTCGTGTTTACTTTTTTAAAAAATATATTTGAAGGTGGGTCCGGTTTGTAATTTCTGATATATTTACCATGACACGAGCATATTATTTCGCTTTACATATCAAAAAAATAAACATCACGAAAATATGAACACGTTTGAAGCTGCAATAATTGTTTCAAAAAATAACAATCACATTAACTTCCATCCAAAACACATCATATTGCATTTAGAGATAAGAAGCAGGGTCAGGTCATGCATAGATACAGTGATTAGTTAAAAACTGATTAAAAATTGCTACAATTTGAATACTATTATAAACTGTCATTTCTCAGTAATCTTACACTCAAAAACTTCTATTCATCATGTCTCCCCTCTCACCTAATTCAATCAATTCCCCTAAAATTTTGGCAAAAATTGAAAACAAGATTACTTATTGTGTATTTCAATTCCTGCTTTCATTTTATATATTCTAACTTCAGTTTTATAATATTGTTGTCTTGTCAATATCTGCATTGGGTTATTAATTATAATTAGATGAAAGATAGAAGGGAATTGAAAAGGGTTAAAAAAGGATTTATAATGGTTGTTGGTTGGTTTAGTTGTGAATCTTGAGGATGGTGGGAAGCATCTAAAGCTAACTTGACTTAAGTCTTTAATGAACCGCAATTCATTTATTTTTAGTTAATATCTTTTCTTCAATTCTAATACTAAAAGTCTATTTATCTGAATGCTTGTATCACCTTGAATTTTAGTATCAGATTTTTCTTTTTCAAAGATGACAACCAAATATAGCGAGGGTCTTTTGATTAAGTTTTTAAGCATGCTTAACATTAAAAATGATTTAGTTTTAATTACAGATACAATTTTCCATCTAAAAATGGATAACAAAGTTTGTTACACCCCAACTCCGTTAGGATTATAAATAAATCACATATAGAATTATATTATATATATATATTAATTACCAACTTTATTATACATTATATGTTGTATAACATGCTTTAAGTGTTGTACCCAACTTTTGTCTTATTCTTATTAATCTTTAATTTTATTTTATTTTAACCTAATACTTTTACAATCTAGCCTAGATATTTTTTTTTCTTTTAACTTTGGTCCTTATACTTTTTATATTTAATTTTTTTTGTTTAACGTTTCGGTCTAATTTTGCAAGTTAACACACCGCAGTGTGCGTGTGTAGTAAACGTTATTATGCTTATTTTTTCCCTTTTAACGGTCTCGTCGCAACGCGCTGGTCCAAGATCGACTTAGTTATTATTTTATATGTTTTACATTTCGACTTAGTCTCTGTTCTTTTCATCGTTCTCTTTCAGGAAAAAAAATCATTGTCCTTTTATGACACAATAACGTCATTGTGTCTTTCATAATGACACAATGACGTAATTGTGTCTTTTATAATGACACAATACATCATTGTGTTTTTTATAAACGGCAAGTTCATTTTTTTATTTTTTTATTTTTTGTTTATTTTTCCCCTTAGTGAGGATGACTAAGAAACAAAAACTCGGAATTACTTTTTTGAAATTCGATTTAAATCGTGAGATATAATTTTATTTTTTTGACTTTTCTTGACTTATTGCGTCTTCTCACACTTTGTAGCAAAAATACACTTTGTATTTGAACTTTTTTCTTATATAGATAATCCCTCTCATTTAGACAACGTAACAGATTTAAGTATCAAATAAAAAAGTAAAAGATTTGCACACTAACTTTTAACTCTATAACGAGCTTAGTCTTAAGGTTAGTTTTTATTAACTTTCGGTTAAATTATGGTAAAATGTTACTTTCGTAAGATTTTCTGTTAAATTAAAGCAGAAAAGTTGATCTTAATAACGAACTCGTTACAAAACTAAAAGTTAGTATCCAAAGTTGATACTGTTTTGCTTAATACCCACATATATTATTATTTTTTCAAATCACAGTGGCCATCTGCGTAATTAACTCTATAAACAAATATACTAGATACCAACCGCAAAACCCACGATTCTACGAACCCAAAAGTATGGGATCATGTATAAAATACACCTACCAAGGAACCTTTGCTCTAGCTTTAGCAAGGTTTCAGAAATGACGTTCTACTTCAAGAAATTGTGAGAAAATCTCATGATTGATAAAACATAAATTTAGATCAAGATTTAAACGATGTGTTAGTTTGTCGTATTAAAAGAATATATAAAATACACTTCTATAACATAAGACCAATGTTGTTAGGACCGGATCGGACCGGCCGGTCCGACCGGTCGGACCGGGAATCGGAGGCCTGTCCGGTCCGGTCGATATAGGTTCGTTTTTGGAGCGTTGAACCGG
>BJCN01308510.1:0-11626 GCA_018326445.1 Flaveria brownii
CAGGCTAGCACCATCACCATCAACATCAAGTTTAGGATAAAGACGCATCGTGTAAGCATCACCCGACAGTAGAACCACTACTCTCAGGTAACAACCCTTACGAGCATCCTAATGGCACTGCCGACTCCACCATTCCTAGCTTCGTAGCAAAGAAGCTTAAGGTCATAATGCAATGTTTTGAGATGGTTGTGAAAACCTGATAGAAAAGTGTCGAGGTAAATTGTGTTTAAATATCTGTTTAAATTGTTACAAAACAAATAGATACATAGAGGAGTTATTATCTGTCCATAATTATTTTGTTTGTTACTAACTTAGTATTATATCAATTATTGGTTTAATATTTTATCCGTGGACCATGGTTCCACTTCCACAAATTCAAGATTCAGATTCACGTGATACCCGCATTGTAACATCACAATCACAGATGAGTTTCATTTTGCAAGCAAAAGATACTTGTACCTTCTGCACCTTAAGTTGTACATTAAGCAATATTTAACAAATACACTTTCCCCCGGCCAAAAGCATAAAAACCTGCCTCAATATAATGAATTTGTTTTATTTAATGTCCGTATACTGTTGTGTCTCCGCACAACACCTGCTGCAGCTTCATCAGGAATTTTCAACATCATTCAGTATCTTACCAATAATGGTCCTTCCACTTTCAGTGTTTCTTAAAACTAAGACCTTGCTTTTTCTCTCTTTTTCCATGTTCAGTCCCTAAACTATAAACAGTTGACACCATCACAGGAAACATTCATACCATAGTAATAATACTGGACACAAGAAGTGTTGAAAATTCTTAAAATCACACACACACACACACATGACACATTTATCAAATTGAAAAAAGACCAAACAGTCAGAAAACAAAGGTTTCCTATATTAATATATCAGAAACATTTTACTCTTGCTATTTATAGAAACACACCACTTCCATCAAAACATAACTGCAGTCTGCACTCCAGTAAAAAGACTGAGCTTAATTTCTGTTCTTTGATTTTTCCATGGCCCTTGGAGCTGTACATGATTAAACAGGATTATATCATCAGAAAGTGGGAAAAAAACGTGAAAAGTGTCATCTTTTATTTATGGTTTCATGTTAAGATTATAAACTTGTTCACATGTTTTTAAAGGGCAATTTAGTAATTTGACATTCAGATCAGCAGATAGGCGTGCTGAATTACTATTGAATGCGAGTCGGGTCACATAAGCTATAAATATGATGCATACCTAAACCAATTGCATCAGAGCCCTTCATGATCTTCAGCCTCTTGCAAGAACCGATGAACATACTGGTATCCCAGAAGTAACAAAAGAAAATATACAGGTTACAATTTGAGTTCAAAAGGGTCGAAATTAAACCTTTAACAGAAAACTTAAAGCCGTTGAAAAAAACAGAACTAAATGCTGGGTACATATAAAATTGCATAGGCACTTATGTGCAGTGTTGTTCGTATATAGTGGAAGAGAGAAAGGGAGGCAGTTGTACTGTTACAAAATCACTTAATATATCACACTTAAAGCAATAGGTACAAGCTTTATACAATTCCCCCCTTCTATATTTGAATTGGTTTTGTATTTAAGTGACCCTCTATATATAGTTATGTGTCTGTCTATATATATTTGTTATATAAATATACGTGTGTGAGACTGTGTGTGTGTCCATCAACCCGTTAAACAATCAGAAGATTTTGAAGATATGATGACAGACATTTAATAGACTTCTGATATCTCATATAGTGTTTCAATTTGAATTTGTATCAAGGCAAGGATCAAAACCAAACATATCAGTGGTAATATACCATTGGTTTGACATGAATATAGATTTTAACTATTATATGGTCAGGATTAAATGTAAAAGTCAACCAATTGCTCACAAAGAGATTCACAAGATTTGGAGAGGAAAATCTTTTTCTTAGCATCTGGTTTAGCATATAGATGTCCTATACATTATAATATTATCTGAATTCAGTACACATGATATTATTAAAATATGAATATCATTATAAAGTTTTTAAGCACAAAAATTTACGAAGTCATCTAAAACAATGATTTCTTGCTTTTTGATCCTAAAATATATATATAAAAAAAAGCCAATCTTCTTTACACAATGAATAAGTAACACAAGTTCACCAAGAATTCACACAAAAGGATAACACTATCTGAGGTGGTGTGTTATAGTTTTTAGGGTATAAATTTGTTTTGCTTCATTGGAGTAACTAGACATAATGCATACGCTAGGTGCATGCCATCCAATATTCAAATGCAACCAAAACCCATATTAAAAGTACATACAACAGCCAGCAATGTACAAAATAAAATTAATGATAATTATCTATGTTTATTGTAGGGGTTGTGATTATAATGTAAGAATATCAAGCAAAGTTTGGTATAAATCTGTAAAATAGTTTAACTAAATATTAATATTAAAAGTGGTAAAATAGACACCCCTTGAGGCAGAGGAATGTTATTATAGTGTGTGTAATAGTTTTTGTTTTTTGTAGGCACTATTAACTATTCCAATTACTTAAGTTTGGTGCCCTCCAAAATGCTATGACAGTATGACAGTAAATAAGAAATAAGATTATGGAAGTGAAAAAAGAGTGCAAGTAGTTCGACACTTACTCCCAGGGAACATCTCCCACAAGCATCCAGTCACCATCCTTATCCTCATATGTAAGCACATACTCTGACCCATGCAATAGATCCCTCAACTTGCTCTCGCTTAGATTTTCCCTTCCTGAAGCTCCCTGTGATCCATATTGACCTACATTATGAAAAAATATTAGTTGTTATGACAGAAATTTAAACTTCAACACAAACAAGATTTTAATTAGATAAAACAAACAACTCACCAATAGTGAAACAGCTAAACATCTTCTCAAGGGCTGACGAAAGCTGTTGATAAGTAGTGCAACTTCTTAGATCAACCTTCCTCAGATAAGGAGCCCCATCCATGCTAACTTTCACAAATAAGGCACTAGGACCCGGTTTTCCATCCACCTCATCATTGTTCTTCGAATTTGTAGCCAAAATGTTCTTCCGAAAAGATCTAACAGGAGGCCAACCAACTACCTGGGCCCTGCAGACAAGATCAGTAGCAAACCAACAAAATCATATTAATCATGTTGTCTCTTAACTCTGTTTTCTCATTTCATTCAAGAAAAACGACTTTTTCTATTACACATACTTAGCAGCAGAAGGATTAGAAGCGTTGATTTTGTTAGCACTAACTCCGTAAGTTGCATGAGCTTGTTCCTGTGGCACCACCTTTGATGTTGCATCTCTGATCGTGGCAGCCTGAGTTCCTGATGAAATCTTACCGTTTACACTTGCATTACTATTAAATTTCCCTTGGACAAGAGATTTTGAAGTATCAGAATCAATGACAGATGAACCAAACATCCAATTTCCTTCACCAATGGTGTCAGAAAATCCTCTTTTATTGCCAGAAACAACAATCTTCTGTGAACTTGAGCAAATTCCGTCCTTAGAAGGAAGCAGGGGAAATAACGGTTTCTCATCAAGAGATGTAGAGCTCGCCAAGTCAACCTCTAGTTCTCGCCCAGGGGATTGAGATCCTGGAAGACCAAGCGTCAGTTCAGTAGCTTTAAGATTTAAATTGTTTCTTTTCGCCGCTGAGATCCCAGAAACAGCTGAGCTATCAACTGATGAACAATCCGATAATCCCAGATAATTTCGCTCTGTCAATCCCGGGTTTGTTTGAAATACTGATTCCATAGTGGAAGCAGAATTCATTAAGGACGTGTTTCCCTGTCCATCCCCTTCCGCATCTAACAGAGGTGGAGGCATTGGATCAAAACTTCCAGGAGTTCTTGTTAATCTGCTTCAATTAGCAACCGTGAATATAACATTCATCCATAATCCTTTAAGAGATAAGGAACAGTTAATGAAAGAATCTCTAAGAGCACTACTTAGTACACATACTAGATCATTAAAAATTTAAGACCACCTGATAACTTGCTATTCTTATAAAGATTACAATAAAACTATCAAGTGATTTCAGAAGGAGATTACTATAAGATTTTGGGATCATCAAAGAGCCAATGTAACAACGAAATCCTTTCATGCAAGAGTGTGTGCCTAGACCACAAACTTCTAATTCAGTAAACAAGCAATTATCCACGAGTCAAAAACCGGTCAAAATTAAATTAAGAACCCTAAAAAGGAAACATAACCAGAAGATGCATATCCATATCCAGCATCTTAATAAACTAAATCTATCAGCTGACTAAAATCAAAAGCTAAAACCCACTCCACCACCTCGAAAAGCACACGTTGAAACCCTAATTCGTAAAAATGAAGCTCAGTCAATCGACTGGTAACGAAGGGGTTTCAAGTTCAATCTCGCAAAGGATCACAAATCAAGAGCAAAATCACATAAGATCAAACAAATTAACACAAAATCCAAGGCATTTACCTCATGCAAGCAAATCTAGATACCAAAACAAATCCACACTTTCATCCTCTACAGTAAACTACCAGTTCAATTTCGCAACAAGCACAGAGAGATACAACTCGTAACAAATCAAAATCCAGATCTCAGTCTCAACAAAACTCCGATTCGCAAAACTACTAACTTATTAAGCTGAAAAACAAACTAAAAACCAGACAACCGAACAAAATTTCAACGCATTTACCTGAAATCGATGAAGAATTACAAACTTTGAAGCACCTGAGAGATGAAGATCGTGTAGAGAATAATAATAATAATAATAATAATAATCTTCAAAGGAATTGAAGAGAAACAAAGATGATGAGAGAGAAAGTGTGTGTTTAGAGAGAGAAAGTTGGGGTTTTTAAGGTCCCTCCATTATAAGAAGAAAGCAAACAAAAGGTCTGTGAGCCGTGTGCCGTGAAAGTCGGGCTTTATTGTAAAAACAAATGCAAAAAGTGAAAAGGAGTGTGTTTTATAGGGGGGCAATGTGTAAATTTGAGAATATGTTAGAAAACTTTCTTTTTCCCTCTTTTAAGGACAGTTTTTTTGTGACTATTTTACATATTACCCTTCAAATTTATACAACTACATATTTTTGCAAATTATGTTTGAAGATCATTGTGCATTATGTATTGAAAATTTGTGTTGAGTAAATATGTAGTTTTATAAGTTTATAAATGAATGTATGTAATTATCTTTTTTGATGAATATACTCTCTCATTTTTAGATGAACTTGTTTTTACCTAGACACGTTTCGTAAAAGTTTATTAATAATTGATTTTAAAGGACCGAGTAGAATCGAGTTATGAAAGAAACTAAATTATGTTTAATGATAAATGAACCTGGTTTCTTACTTTTAACGGAGTTCAATTACTAAAAACTCTCTTTTTACTTTCTTTCACGCACAAAGATGTCTTATAACTTGTTTTCTCCTAAAAGCAAATTATATGCGGATAGGTATATTTGATGGTAAAAAGAAACCCAAACACAACTTAGAAACTAGAAAACTCGAAATATTGAGGATGGGTTGTCACTTTTGTGAGATATAAGACTAGGTATGAGATTAGATTAAGAAAATTTCTTGGGTTTTTGACGGATTTGAGATTAGGTGATACGAGTCTGATTACCCGAATATATGAACATATTATATAATATTAAAAGATATTATAGATAATATGTTTAATTTGTTAGAAATTTGATTTTTAGGTAAGTTTAAGATGATTAGACAGACTTAGACATGCTTTCAGGTAATAAGCATTCAACGGATTACTTTTAACCACAAAAGTTCATAAAATAGTATATTTTATGCCTGTGGGTGCCGCAAATCTAATGGGTATTTCCATTTCCTGACAATCTTATTAGTATGAGTGGATGACATCAACTTGTATTCATTCATATTCTTCTCAAGCAAGTGTTGAATGAACATTGTGTAACGAATATCCAACACGTATGCGACAAAGCACAAGCATGACTTTTTAACCAAGTATTTGACGTGGATATCAAAACCCGTCCCATGTCCAACCCATTATCATTCCTAGAGACATCCCTGCGGGTTTTGGTAGCTATCAAAATGTTAAAAATACATATATAAACATTCCCTTTTTAGTAACCTATAAGAGTTCCTTTTAACTTCAAGTTTTATAATTAATTAGAATATCAAAACAATTCTGGTTGTTTTTTTCCGTAGAAATTAAAATCAAAAGAAAGTTGGTATGCTTATATATAATTTGTCCTCTAACTAATGCAATTTTTTAAGCTTGTAAGGCATAGGGTGAACCTTCCCTAGCTACCATAAACAAATTTTGATTAATGAAAACATATCTTTGTAATCATTTGTATTTGGTCACTACCATATATTCATACCCCAACATCATTATTAACCACCACATACGAAGCTTTTGTGATCCACCACTTGCATTAAAAAATTTGAAAACTGTAGTAAACGTATATTATATAGGTTTTGTAACAACTAACAAGTATATAATAATTGTGTTATAAAATCGTATATACACCACAAAAATGAGGGATACTTAAAATATGGATATTAATGATAGAGTAAATTATAAATTATGTCCTTTATTAATATATAAAATTGCATAGTATGTTTTTTAGTTTTAATAATTATATATCATGTCCTTTTATTAAAAGATTTTGCACACATATTATCATTTATACTAACTATTATTTAAATGTACAGTTAACTCAGTTATGTACCCCCTCACATGAGGCTATTTTTTATCATTTTTTTTCACGTCTAATATATTAAAAAAATTATAAAAAATAAAAATGAAAAATGAAAAAAGAAAATTAAAAAATATCATATCGTTAGGTAAGTCGGTGAAACCAATCACTCTTAGTGTGTGTTCATTCGACCAATTGTCAAAACTTTTAATGACAATAACCTCCAATAACATTTACTAAATTAAGAAGTCTAAGTCACAAATCATTTAAAAGGTCAGGAAATCATCAATGAACACAAAAAAATACACGTTAATACTTTATAAACTACTCACACCAACAAATAATGAAAAATTAATAAGGAACAAAAACTTGAAGATTACCTGTGACTCTTTAAAATGCTTATATAATTGCAAAAGCAAAAAAATAAACTATTAGTCGCTCGTTAATCACAAAACAGCATAACCAAGAAATTTAAAGAGCAACGAAATACATAAAGTGAATTAGGGATTTTAATCAACCATAATTGTTTGTTCGAGTTCAAGGGGTTTCAATGGTGTGTGAGATGTTGTAGGTGGTGAAGATGACCGGTATTGGGCTATCAAATAGGGGGGATGATGGATTTAATGGTATGGAACGTAAGAGGAACGCGAGTTCACTGACTTACCCAACGGTCCGATATCTTTTAATTTTAATTTTCATATAAAGTAATTAAATTTTTTATTTGTTTAGTATATTAGATGTAGAAAGGAAATGGCAAAAATGCACCTTATGTGAGAGACGTAACTGAGTTAACTGTATATTTAACTTAAAGTTAGTGTAAATGACAATAGGTGTGCACATATTTTTAAAAAGAACATTGGATGTAATTATTAAAACTAAAGAACATATCATGTAATTTAATGTATTAATAAAGGACACAATTTGTAATTTACTCTTAATGATATGATAATTTGCTTGAAATAACATGATACATCATTAAGTTATCAGTTTTAAATAGGTTTGGTCATAAACAAAAGTGTGGACTTTGCGAATATGAAGGTTAGTGGTGCAAGTATCATCATATATATTTGAAATTGTATGATTTTTAACTTCACCGAACTAATAAAAACCTCAATAACTTCTGAAATTTTATTATAGCATGCTTATTGTTTAGTAAAAATAAAATTCTTATTTTATCATGTTCTCTTTTTAATCTTGTTAAGTTTTACGGGTGTGGTAAAGTACATGTGGTTGATAGAGTACACTTAGAACATCTCCAATTGTTGGGGGTAGGATGATTTGGCTAATCCTCTCTTTCTACTTCTCTCCTCCCTCCTCTTTCACCTTCACATTTATCATCTGTTGCATTGTTAGGTTGAATCCGAATGAGGAAACGCAATAGCGTTGAAAGTCCTATTATGAATAAGAAGATGAAAATGTTTCATGCCTAGGTTTTGTCATATTGTTTAACTTGTTGAAGAGGCTAGCAACAACTTGGAATTCATAACTTGCTCGGGTGTGATTACACGATAGAGAGAGTTTACACTGGCGACAACACAAATTCAAACCATTCTTTGTTATAAAACACGCTCCATGTCCAAATATTATTCTATTATGATATTTTTATTACATTCAAAATCAGTTTGGAACTTGATAGGCTTAAGGACGTGTTTTCTTTATCTCAATCAAAAATGCAAATCATGATCAATGAACTTCTTAATGATGTGGAACCTAGATGGCCCTTCCAAAAACATATGTTTGCCTAGTTCTACTTTGGTGGGGTTCGTAGTCTTTTTGAGAACCAAGTGTTCTTGAAGAAGACCTTCCGAAAGCCTCTTTAACTTGGGGAAATGGGTTCTATTGAAAAATGATGAAAAGTTACTTGAAAATGATCTTAGTATAAACATAAGTTCAATAGAAATTGTACCTCGGTGAAAAATCAAAGAACAATTTAGTGAAACTTAAAGTTAAGTAGAAAATGAAGTTCAGTAAAAACTTCATGACTAACAATGGGTGGTTTCTACCTAGAATAGTTCAATCGAAGCTAGTTTCAAATGAAGTAGTTTCTTAGCTTCTGACAGTTGTCAATGTATACCATTAGACGGTTTTATAGTTGCATTAATAACTGAATATTATGACCCTATACATAATGATTCATTTGGTTGGTTTTGGATATATTTAACATAACAAAAACAAATTTTCATAGCTTGCTCTTGATTTATCTCTAAAATTGTCCAATTGTCTACTCATGTGCGTCAATAAAATAATTTAACGCGAATTGTGTTATCGCGTTTTAAGAGATATATAAGATTCACAAATTACAGAAACTAAGTCAATTATCATTACATGTCTATCCTTCACTTTTTACAGTTTTTGTGTTTCAATTTTTTTTCATATTTTTAAATTTTTTTCCCAAAGTATATTTATCAATTTAAATAAAAGCCACGTTTTCGAAACATTGGAATGCACACAATATGATTATATTATATGCACGAGAAACGGCAGACAAAGTGTGATGCTCAAGATTTTGCAGTAAAACGATAATCACGAAATCAAGCAAAATTTTGATTATGTTTAGCTTAAAATGCCATAATAATTCAATTACTCCACTCAGTCAACCTTAAAGTTTCAAGAATTGACAAAAACCACCCTCAAGGTTTAGTCTATATCCACACGTGCCACCCATTCACATGACCCCACAACCAGTATTCTTCCCTTTCCAATGCCATGTGGGACCAGCTAGTTCCCCATTGGCCATAAGGCCTAACGTGGTAAACTAAAAAAGTCAAAAGAAAAATATTTTTTCTAACGGGATCACTAACGAAAAATTAGTCTCTTGATCATCCTTATTACTCAATTACAAAACTTTTAGATACTAGACTGAAATGCTCTAGAAAGAAAGCTTGTACATCAATCATAAAAATAAAACAACACTCCGAAGAAAACCCATATTAAATGAGTAATTTTTCTGGTTAAACTTGAAATTACTTAATTTTTTTTAATATTATGTGGAACTTGAAATTAGGGATGAGCATTTGATACCCGGTACCCGTATCGTACCGGTACCGATATCGGTACCCAGCTGGTATCAAAAATATGTATAAGGTACCGGTACCGGTACTTGATTTTTCTTATATTTCGGGATCGTACTGGCCGGTACCGGTACTTTACTTAAAAGTCTCGTACGGTACCCAATAGTACCTGAATACAAATAGCATATTTTGAAAAAGAGGGACAACTATAGTGATCAAATCGAAAATTAACTTTCTTTGGTATTTTAAAACTATTGATATTTGTATTGATTTTATTGGTATTTATTATTTTGGGTGAAGCTAATCACCATGAAACAAAAACAGTTTACTATTTGTTTTTAGGATCAATTTCATATATACTCTTATAAAGTTTTAAATATCATATATATTATTATAAAAATTAATATATCATATATACCCTTATAAAGTATTGTAAATATCATATATTAAAATTTTATTAAGAAATGACTATTTTTTCCTTATTCTTTATAAATCTCTATTATTCATATGTATTATATTTTACAAGGGGAGGATAGTAATTTTGTTTCTTTTGGGTATATATGATATTTGTAGTTTTTCTTGGGTATATGATATTTCAAAACTTTACAAGGGTAAATATGAAATTAACCCTTGTTTTTATATCAGTGTTGCTTCACAACTGATAAGTGGTAAGCATGTGTGAAATTATTGATATTGAGAATGCATGGTATTATTTTTGTTGGACATGTGGATGCTTTTTTGATATTTTATTTTTGTTTAGTTATTATAAACTTTTAGATGTATCGGGTACCAAACATGTACTGGGTAACGGATACAAAAACAGGTATTGGATACCGTAACCAAATATGCACCATGCATCAAGCCTAAAATTTAATGTTATGGAGGTAACGGGTACCATGCATCGGGTACCAAAATACCGGTACCGTACCGGTACTGGTACCTGTACCCACATATCAAAATCGGTATCGGTACCGGTACTCATTTTTTATAAAATTCGAGACCGGACACTTTCGGTACGGGTACCAATTCGGCTCTCTTATTTAATAAAATCTTGAAGTATCTTTTTTTAATCATTTGGGTTGAGGATCATTCGTCAAATGAAAAATAAACAATCATCAAAAAAATGAATTCTTTTTTATTCTTAAATGTTAATGATTTTTTTAGTCGCATATTCTCTCATTTACATTCATTCTACTTTAAGAAATCAAACCACACTATATAGTATTAAACTTATGATTCTTTTTTATTTGATGTGTTCAATACACTAATCATCCTCTATGTTTAATATTTATCATGGATCTTATCCTTATTTCTTTGACTGACAAATTTTATCTTTATTATTAACCAACAATAAAATTTCAGTTAATTTATCTATTTTTAGCATCAATTTAGTTACTCTTAATACCACCTAATAACCTATTATTGATTTTGCAAGAATTTAAATCAACATCATTTTTATAAGGTCAACCATTACTATCACTAAACTACAAAATAATATGCATTTTTTACTGTTATTATTTTGTAAGAATTTAAAGAGCATCACTTTTTGAGGATTTGTTGTTCAATTTTTGTTTTAAGAAGTAAAATCTTGATTGGTCAAAGGGGTTTGACTGCCCCATTTTTTACAGTCTTCTACCGACTCCATAGTGAACCCAATACTTGCCTTCAAGTTTAAAAGTATTTCGACAAAATGGATGTAATAGATTGGGTATTGATAATCGTAGTTTCATATCTTCTTGTAAAATTATGTCTATCCGTCAATATCTATCAAGTAGCTATCTATCAGGTACCGAGTATACCCGTTAATTTATTAAGCTTACCCATTCAGATTTCTAAATACACTTGTTACTATTTAAATTTTAAAGTTATCTCCAATGAAACCAGGAATATAAAAACTATAAGTGATAGTTGATTATTCTATTATCAAAGGATAAAGAAAACTTTACAAATAAAACTTTACAAGGTTTGGGTAAAT
>BJCN01308523.1:0-16193 GCA_018326445.1 Flaveria brownii
TAGTAACCCGTGTGTTACACGGATTGAATAAATAAAAAATTAATATAACAAAATTTATTAATTATAAAATAATATTTTAAGATATAATATCACTGAAATTATGTATTAGAAATGACTGTAAGTTATAAAATAGTGATATCAAGTTTTTAAAACTTTATTTTTTTTCAAAAAAAATAAATAAACGTTGTGTTCTAAAACAAACCGTATAAAAATATCATTTTTAAAAATTTTCTTATTATAACACTTAAATTTAATTATTTTTGGTTTTAAAAAAATAACTTTTTAAAAATACCAATTTTAAATATTTCGTATTTTAAAAAAAAGTCTTATGCTTTAAATAAATTTATTATTTTATAAAAAAACTGTTTATTTAGAAATAACATTAATAAATAGATCTCTTTATTAATTTATTAAATCTAAAAAGTATTAAATAGTATTATTAGTAATTAAGGTAATTATTTAATAGGAGAGAGAGACGGAAAATTTTTTGTGAGAATGATTGTGGTGTTGACACGTGTCATCGCAGATACCTTTTTATTAGAATAGGAATAGGAAGATTACGTCAGAGCTCTATGGTTGTGCTCTAGTGATTACTCTATTATTATTTTAGATGAGAAATGAATTGATTTCTTTTGGTTTTTTCAAAACTTACTATATTAGTTTTAAGTTTTTTATATTTTTAATATTGACTTTTATTAATTGATTTTGATTATTAAAGTTTAAGATATTAGAGTTTGAGTACCACATCATTTATAGAGAATTTGTTTTTGACTTTATCCACTAAAATTTATGATCTTAGAAATTAACCACTAAACTATTTATAATGATGTTTTATTTTTTCAAATTTCACCATTAAAGTTTGCTATTTTTGATTTTCACCATAAAATTTCATTTTATGGTTTATGACTAGCTAGCTAGATAACGATCAAAGTAACATAACGTTACGTGCGGAAAATTTTACCGGACTCTGACCGCACATGGCGGCGGAAAAAAGCCTAGCTTTAATAATACTTATGATGATTGAGTCACTAGTTTATAGACATTTTAAACTATAGTGGTACTATTCTTTCATTTATTAAATTTTATATCATGAGTGATGATAGATGAGTTTTTTTTTTCAAAATAGTATTACTAGAAAATTTATTTATCAAAATGAGAGTTTGAAAAATATTTATTAAAATAATTTTTTTTAAATTAAAACTTGGAGCTACGTATTGCAACAGTCAACATTTTTTTAATGTGAAATTACGTTAATAACTATATATCAAGTAATTTTTTTATTTTTAAATTAAAAAAACAAAATCAAAGTTTATATAAAATTCTATTTATACCTGAACGCTTAACAAAATCAACAAATATCTTGAAATAAATTAATAAATACATATTGTTAAAGATTTCTTTATAGCAAAACTATATGAAACTATTAAAATCAATTAATAATTTAAGTCAGTTAATACATTATGTTTTGTTAAAAGAACTTGCAACTCGTGGCATGTTTGAAAAAATGTTGTTTAAATCGACTTATACGTAAATAAGCAGACTCCAACCTCAAGATAGACTCGGGGCTGTTATTATGTTTTGTTAAAAGAACTTGCAACTCGTGGCTTGTTTGAAAAAAAATTGTTTGAAATCGACTTATATGTAAATAAGCAGACTCCAACCAATATAGATTCGGGGCCGTTGATCTGGTTGTTTGGCTCACTTAAATTGGAGCCGAAATTTTAAATACACTCATATATATACATACTAGTAGAGGACCCGCGCGATGCGACGGTGACAATAATTCATGTACTCATTTATGTTAGTTTGTCAATACTCTCATGGTATATTATATTACACGTCAATTAGTTTTCTTAACATTGATTTAGTTAAATTTCAATTATCATGTAACCTTTTAAATAATTATTTTCCATTTATACAAAACTTTATGACAATTTATGGATTTGGCTTCTCTCGGTAGCCATATTAGTGTTAAAACAATTGTACAATTTAAAACTACTTTGAGTATCCAATCTACTTCACAGAAAATGATAGAGCTCAGAAGAAAAGCTGCTAGGGTAGAGATATGCACATATACAATTTGGACATGAAACCTGATATGAACTTCAAGATGTAGGCGTGCACTTGTCGGGTGGTGTCAAGTACGAAGGACCAGTATATGTGAGAAGGGAGCAAAATCCCCCTGTAGTTTGTAGTTCCTGATCCCATGCATGTTGGATCATCTGCAGTCTGCACGTAAATCACAACCAAATTATTTTATTTAAAAATCTAAAAAAGATGGCAATGAAATTAGGAAACTCGCATTACTTCAATATCATATTACTCCTTTGAGTAAAATCAACAATTTGATTATTTTACAAATTGACCTATTGTAGTTGGTTGTAATGGCTAGAGTCAATATCCAAGGTTCCGTTTATGATGAAAGAAGGGGGACAGAATCATTAGTATTTCAGCAAGTTAGGCACAGGACCAATCAGTTGATTGTTTGAGAGAAACCTACAAGTAAGTTTATTAGAAAATCAAAAAGCTAACCAAGTTAGTGTTTTATCTCATACTTACATTGTATATACACTGGTATATACCATAAAATAGTTTACACGGATGATGGCGTCAACCAAATAATATAAATTTATAGTTTAATATCCAACTTGTACCATCAAAATTGTTTACGTGGATGCTCTGCAAAGAAAGAGTTGCTTGGAGTTTTGTTGAGAGCCAAATCTGGACTCGGATGTTTTGAATTTTGAATCCATCTTCTCCCTTAGCTTTGAGTATGCTTTACCTATTGTACACTATGCAATTTAGATTGTAAAACTCTTAATTTTAAGATATTTGGTGAAAAGATACTATTGTCCTTCTCATTTGCTTATTAATATAGTATAGATGAAAGATTATTAAACAAATATAATTGCAGGATCATAAAACTAAAGTAATTATGTGGAATATAAATTAGCATCAGGTTTAAGACTTTCAATCTTTTAACTCAAGAAAGTTAGAATCTTTAACTGGTATTACAAAACAAATATATTTGTTATTAAAAAATATGGTGGTTGTATGTTAAAGATAAATTTATGGATGGCAGCTATGATTGTTTAATTTTTATTTAAAGAACATTCACCGGTGAAAGATAAACATGGTCAACTAATTTAAGAATAAGTCATTTGAAAGTTTTAGGTTAAAATGTGTCATTTTAGTATGGGCCAATATGAGGTTGGTTTGGATTCAATTATGTTCAACGGCAAACTCTCTTCTATTTATTTTTTATACATAACTAACAAATTAATAATAATCAGATTTGAATGTATATATCTTCTTTTAACTTCTTAAAACCAAGACACACACACACATTGATAAACATAGATGACAACTAAATACATCACAATACGCCAAATCATCACTCAAAATTCATTATTTGGTCCGCACTATTTCTTGTACAAATTCATATAAACCACATCGAACATATCCTAAAAAAGATGATATACCCCAAAAACAGATCCCATTTTTTATGCATACCTTAATAGGGATGCAAAATGATAGCTAGGCAATCGCAAAACAAACATCAGATTAGAGAAATAACCTTAAATTTAACCATAAAGAAAAAGAAAACCAAGTTCACTGTAAACTATAGATTAGCAAAAAGGGCAAGCTAAATTAACATCATTAACAAGCAAGAGGTCATACCATTTTCTTTATGAGGTGGAGGTAAACATCACCAGTAACAAAACGCATAGCTGCACAATCAAAAAATAAAAATTCAATTAACAAATGATTTGAGGATGATTTCATAAAATTAATGATGTAAACTATTAAATTTTATCCTTCCATCAAATTATGTCTTTGAAACCTAAGAAGAAATAAACTTCATTTATTTGATTTTATAAACTAAAGATACATTAAACATCAAACTACAAATATCATTTGCACATTTACAGTAAAGAAACTCATATTTCTCATTATCAAAATCCCTAATAACAAAGGCAAAATTATTACACATTGAAGGAGGTGAAGGATGGTGGCTGCAAAAATATCACAAAATAACAAAAAGTGATGGATTGGGTCTTAATAGGTATAGATTTACTGAGAAACTTGAATGTAGGCGTATGGTTTACCTGATTCATCAAACCAAGACGATTGTCGTCGAATTTTGGTCATAGGAATAATGGTTTCACGGCAAGAACCCTAGCCAGTGTCGTCACCGTCGATCTTCATATGAAAGACGGTTTCACGGCCAGAACCCTAGAGCATGGTTGTGTTCCCTTCGCTTGAACCTCCATAATCCACCAAAATGATTTTCATAGAGAGAGATGTATAGCTTGTTTGAATTTTGAAATGAGATCAGGGTTTGAAATGTGGGGAGAAAGCATTTGGGGTTTTGAAACATGAGTTTGAAAGAGTTGTTTTTCCTAAAAGTGTTGTACATAAAGCTTATCAACTTGTACAACTCTTAAAATTAAGAGTTTTATGAAAAAGACTATGTTACCCTTCTTATATGTATATTATATAGTATAGATATATATGTGTGTATATACTTCTAAGCTTAAATTTCATCATCAACGTAACATTCAAATAAAGTTTAACATGTATCATTTGACAATCTTTAGTGAAAACATTCTACAAATGGAAAATTATATAAGAATTCAGTAATTAATCGAAATAAGTGGCAAAAGAGTCTAGCCTTAATTTAAAGTCTATAGTTATGCATTATGTATATGTTAGATATTCTAATGTTTGCTTTGACATCAATACATGCAAAAGACAAAAACTATTTTTTTATAAAAAATATAGGAGCTCACTTGACGAACCATGAACCTGATCAAGCTTTTAACAAACTGAGTTTGAGCTTAACATGATTGTAGCTTAGCTCGTTAGTGTGCCCAAGCCTAAGTCTGCTCAGCTTAGCTCGCGAGTCGTTTAAACACTATCTATAACAAATGAGAAGGGTAAGAGCTATAGGGGAGGTGAGCGTAGGAGGAGGGCCTCGTATATAGAACTAATCTATCAAACAGACATGATCAAGGTGAAGACGCTCATGCCTCACCACGAGATGATCTCAAGTGTTTTCATCTCATACATAATAAACGGACATTATCATCTGATGTACGAGCTTTCTTTTGTGGACGTGTCAACCTAATGCCCTAAGATTTCATACCTGAGCATTGAATATGATCTGATGAGACATGACCCGTCAGTGATATTATTAGTTGTTTATAAATTAAAATAAAATTAAAAAAAAGACATAATAATCTACATCATTGTACATTATCCAGCCCTATTAGTGGCATCACATGCAACACCATAAAATTTTAAGTAGCCGACTCTTTAATTATTTGTCGGGAAAGTCAAATACCTGAGAGAATTTATTTTATATGATCCAAATATTTAATCTCAAATCCAGTGCATGTATAATTCTAAAATAATAAAATTTTATTTATTTCTTATGCATTTATATTTTAGTCACTATTTGATAATATGATAATAACGTGTTATTGTATTTCTATTTCTTCCCAACTAGTCTTTTTATTATTTTCATGTGTTATCAATATGATGTTAGAGATAGAAGGATAATTAAAAAAATACACTTCCCTTTTAAAATTAGTATACGAATTAAAAATAATATACACAACGCATGCGCATTTGGTAAAATAGTTATCTAAATAACAGATTATTAAAGACTAAAACTTTAATGATTTTTAAAAATATTAGTTTAGAAACCCGTGTTCAAACCGGATTTAATTAAAATATTAATTAATAGTTAGTAACTAATATTTAAAAATTATAAAGATATTATTCAAATTACGTATAATCAAGTAACTTAACTAATAGGGTAGGGTTATAGGTAAAAAAAATATTTAATCTAAAAAGTCTAAGAAGTATTGTATGCTTTACACGCATCATTTTATTGTTTTAAAGAATATGTCATTTTAGTCATTGTATCATATATGCTCATTGTATCATATAATTTATATCATTTGTTATATGTATTTATCATTGTATTTTACGTTTTAAAACATTTTGTGTTATCATTGTCATTGTTTCTGTAGATTATATAAACATATTATCTAGCATTGTGTTTTACAATTAGAAAAGAACAATAATATACTTTCACCAATGAATTTATAAAAATTCATAAAGTTAAAATAACATAAAGTGTTATTTTTGTTATTATTTTTATACATTGTTTAAACTTGTTATCTATTATGTCTTTTACAGTTAGAAGTACATAATGATTTTATTTCATTAATGTATTTTTTAAAACTCATAGTGTTCAAGATTATACAATGATGATAAAAAAACGCAATGAAACATTATGTTATTTTGTCATTGTCTTTAATGTATATTAATTGTTCAATTATTATTGTGTGTTACATATTAAAGATACACAACAATTTTATTCCATCATTATATTTTTTTTTGAAATTCAACATTGTAGAAAAAGTATTTAAAAGAACATAATAACTAACAACAGACGCAATGAACCGCACTAAAAGACTCAATGACGATATATGAGCTTAAAAACGTAAAAAAATTAATTAACAATTTTATATAACGATATTGTACTCATTTTAAATATAAAAACGCTCATTTTTAGGTATGATTTTTATTAAAAAAATAATAATAACGCCGCAAATAAAACTTACGGACTTTTAAAAAAAGTAGGAAAACTTGCAAAAATTCAACAAAAGTGAATATTTCTAAATTAACTCTCTAACAAACTTTTTTCAACACATTAACTTCAACCATTAGTTAAGAAGAAATGATTGAGATTACTTTTTTATACTTTTTAGTTTTAAAGCCTTTTATATTTGAACATTTTCCTTACTAATAAAGTAATAAGAATATTATTTTAAATTTCTCATTTAAAAAAACTTTTGTTTTAAAAAATGCTTTTTAAACAATTCAATGTTTTTAATATTTTTTAAACGTCATTTAAAAAAAGTACTTTGTATTAAGAAATCATATTTATTTATTTTTAAATTTTTTTTATAAAAATATGTTTTATAATTTGGAAAGAACATAAATAATATCTTTAGCATTTAATATGATCATTAAATAGTTAATTTTTTTTTATGCTAGTGACATGTGACAAAAAGAATGTAAAAAGATTACATGTGACATAAAGGGTGTGAGAAGAACACACATGATAAAATTTTAAATTGCTTTATTATTATAGATAGATAAGTTTATCGTTATTATTACTTTTTATTAACCGAACCATACAAAAAATAATGCAAGCCATTATTAACTGAAACTGATCGATTGTGCAAATATAAAACCAAAACATCGGTTATAGATTGGGTTAGCAATATAACAAACAAACAAACATACCCAGTATGTCCCACTGAGAGTAGGGGCTGTGAGGGATAGGTGGTGGACAGTCTTTCCTTTATTTTGGAAGACAGAGAGACCGCTTTCAAAGAGACCCCCTGCTCGACAAAGATAACATCCAAAATTATAGTACATATATCACATAATCATACATCACAATAGAGTTTTGTATATGCATATGCATGTCCATAAACAAAATAACTAGATTATATTGCATACATCACATACATCACACAAGCAATATAAGCACATAAGCAATAGCATACTCATAACCATAAGAATAATAATGCGTACCTCACACAAGCAATTAAGCATACGTCACAAAAAGCACACACCACATCTTTGAGACAAGTTTAAGCCAAATAAATTTTACTATGATATTAGGCAATGCATAAGCAGGTAATTTTTTACTATGATATTAACAATACTAATAGGGCAGTTAGCACTAAGGCTCTATCTACATTGGACAAATAACGTTACCCTAGACATCACATGCGGACTATAGCATCAAGGCCCACTAGTAGTCCCTGACTTTAATTCTACGTCTCCACTCACTCCTATCCTCGACCATGTACTCGGAGATGTGCAACTCTACCATATCCCGGCTAATCATCTCATCTTCATCTACTCCTCTTACCATCTAAGCTGGTGCGCTCTACTGCTCTAACTGACGCTGAAATCTGTCTCCTTTTCACGTGGCCAAATCATCTCAATCTTCCCTCTCGTATTTTGTTCGTGATACAAGTCGGCCACCTATAGCCTCTGTCGGAAGACGTCGTTCCTTATCCGATCCAGACTCGTGTGACCAGACATCCACCTTAGCATTCGTATTTCTACAACCACACATCCACCTTAGATTGGGTTAGCAATATGAATGCAATAATTGAGAGTTACATTGGGACTAGTTTTTCCCGTAACTACGTCAATAATGTGAATAAAAAACTAAAACTATTAAACCACTTGGAAGAAGTGTAACCCTCGTTGTCTCCTTTGATAGATAGGTTGTGACGACTAAATAGGAGCAAAGAAGAAATGCATAATTATCACCCGTGATGACTTTGAAATAATCAAATGTTACAAATTAAGAGAATAATTGTCTAAAGTTCTTTAATAATGACCGGAGATTTTATAGGCTAATTACAAGAAAAGTAAAAGACCGTCAACAATTATTTTAAAAGAGTTTTATCATTTATATTATTTCCTTCTTAGCAAAAAAAGTTAATAAAAGGTCTTTTAGGTAGATTACTAAGAGGAAGTGTTTACGCAGATACATAAAATTATGGTATAAGAAAAGTCAATTTAACTTGTGTAGGACTTTCAATAGGAATCATACGGAGGGAATTGAGAATTAGAGGCCCAACTTATTTTAGAGTTTCAAGTGAATTTTTAATATCATGTTTCCTGAAGGAGGTAATTTTGATATATTCAGGATTGATGGATTTAATTTGTACAAAGTAGAAAGTATTGTGAAACCAAAAGTTTGATTTTAATATTATTTGTTAGGAAGAAATAATATTAGTTTATTTAATTGATTATTTAAATAGCATTTGAGTTGACTTAGAGCTAATTTTTGTCTAGTATAAATATAAGGTTGTTTATTTTGTTTTATTGTACAAACTTATTTTTAAGCTTAAGCCCAAGCTCTTTTAAGCCCGGTCAATTCAAACTTTATCGGGATCTCGAGTGCACAGTGACTTGACTCGTTTACATCAATACTAAGGGGCTGTTTGTTTCAGCTTCTTAATGGTTCATATGTCTGAATTATTTAGCACTTAATGTTTCAGACTGTTTGTTTTGTGAGCAAATGGCTGACTGGTTCAGATATTTGTCTCTGAATGATTAAATATTATACTAATGCTGAATAGTTAAAATCTCTTATCTGAATTAGTCAGACATTCGTATTTGAATAGTTAAACAATATACTAGCTCTTGATAGTTCAGACATCTTAATGGTTTAACACTTAATTTTTCAGACATCTTATTGATGCAACACTTAATCATTTATAAATTAACAAACATCACATAAATTAAACATTTTCTCTTTTCATTCGATTAATTAATTTCTATGGTGGTAGAAAAAGCATAAACAATAAGAGCACATATAAATTTTTTAATTATTTAATAAAAATTGTTATAAGCGGATGATTAATATAAAAAAAAGAAGAGAAAAAATAATAAATATCTAATGTAATTTTAAAGAAGAGGATGGTGTAATTTTAAAGAAGCGGATGTAGTGTGTTATCAGTTATATATAAACAAACATACAGAGGTCGTTAGGCGAACACAGAGAAGGTGAAAGCTATTTGAACTCCTGCTAAAAATGGCGGAAGTCTTCGATACTCAAGTGAAGAACAAGAACAACAACGGTGTGTTTAGGGTTTCAATGTGTGGTGGTACTCAACAGCTCGAGCAGATCTCTAGAGACGGTAGTCAATACAGTCTCACCACCGCTATCTTACCTTCTCTCGGTGCTCGTAGCAATCGCCGTGTTAAACTTCGCAGTTTCGTCATCTCTCCGTACGATCGACGCTACAGGTATACCGGAATCGCTCCTGTTGATGTTAGTGTTATGGTGTTATGATGTTGTGTTGATTTGTTTGTGAATATAGTGGATTACCGTTTGATTTGTTACCGGATTGAGTTTGTGTCGTTGATAAAGTTGTTTGACGAGTCTTCGATCGCACTGCACGGTTTGGTGATTAGTTTGATCTCTCCGGTTACTGTTAGTGTTGCTAGATGAGTGATTTCTGTGTTTGTGTGTGTGATGCTATGAATCTGTGTTGATTTGTTTTTGAATATAGTGGATTGCTGTTTGATTTGTTATCGGATTGAGTTTGTGTCGTTGATAAAGTTGTTTGACGAGTCTTCGATCTTACTGCACGGTTTGGTGATTAGTTTAATCTCTTCTGTTACTGTTTGTTGCTGTATGAGTGATTTGTGTGTGTGATTTTATGATGCTGTGTTGATTTGTTTGTGAATTTAGTGGATTAACGTCTTGATTTGTTATCGGAATGAGTTCGTCTTATCGGTAAAGTCGTTTGGTCACTCTTCAATCATACTGCACGTTTTAGTGATTAGTTTAATCCTCGAGCAGTGGACCTTTTATTATAATATATTATATCGTTCTGTATCAGTCTGTTCATAGTCAATGGGGGATATCTCGTTGTGATTTGATTGGATGTACTTCCTTTGAACATCGAAATTTTCTTCGCTAATGGTTAGTAGGTTTGGGAATCTGTTTACCTAATTTTGAATCGTGCGTTGTTGAGGGAAAATTTGGATGGAGATTCTGTAGTGATTGGATGATTTGATCTGTAGTTCTGCTAGTTTGACTCCTTTTGAATCTATGAAGCAGAAGAATGACTTGAACAGCTGAATCTATAAAAGTCGAATTATGTTGATCATGAAATTTGATCAATAGCAATTGTATATTTAACCTTTTTGGGGATCTTCTTTTTCATGCTTTCTGCTGCTATTTGACTTGTATCTTTAATAATCTTCACAAGAGGTGGCTATACTAATATTTTGGTTGTTTCTCCTTGGTTCTTATGGAGCAAGTAATTAAATACTGATTATTCCATCTGTAACTTAGACTATAGTCTATTACATATTTATTTTTACTCATGTCCAGATTTACAAATATTAAACTCATTTTTCAGGGCATGGGAGACATTTCTTGTAGTTTTAGTCCTCTATACCGCTTGGGTGTCGCCATTTGAATTTGGATTTCTTAGAAAGCCGCAACAACCACTCGCAATCATTGATAATGTTGTCAATGGATTCTTTGCAATTGATATTATCCTTACATTCTTCGTAGCTTACCTTGACAAAAGTACATACCTTCTTGTGGATGACCGAAAGAAGATTGCTTGGAGATATACAACCACTTGGTTGGTATTTGATGTCATTTCCACAATTCCTTCTGAATTAGTTAGGAAAGTCTCCAATGATGGTTTCCCTACATATGGCTTATTTAACATGTGTAGACTCTGGCGGTTACGCAGAGTTAGTTCCTTATTTGCAAGGTACCTTCTTTTCAACTTAAGCTTTCTTTTAAGAAGTTATTGATGAATACAGAATTGGAATTTTCCCAAAATGTTTTACAATTACAACTCATGGTCCAATTAAGCCTCCAGCTCATGGCACCAACTAAGTTTGTAAAACATGCCCTTAATCTTGGATGATATCATTAGTATCTTTGTTTTATGTTTTAAATATTTTGTCCTTGAAACAGATTGGAGAAAGATAGGAACTTCAACTACTTCTGGGTCCGATGTGCCAAGCTTATTGCGGTAAGTATTGCAATCAAAAATGATATTTTGTAATAACTTAGTATAATTAAATCTCATACATCATGAAAAAATAAAGCAGAATATATGTGATCTTGGTATTAAAGATAAAGATAAATCGAGCCAGGGGTCTCTTTGGAAGCGGTCTTTCTACCTACTAAGCTAGAGGAAAGACTCACCACCACCTACCCCCAGACCCTGCTCTTGAGTGGGATATACTGGGTTTGTTTGTTTGTTTGTTTTGGTATTAAAGATAAGGACTTCAACTACTTCTGGACATAAATGGTGGTTTGAGTTTTGTGAATATACTATGTTTTGCAGTTCTTGGACTAGTCTATAATATTAATGAAAATATGATGTGAATTTATAATATATAAATGTTATCTGTATAGGTTACACTTTTTGCTGTACATTGTGCTGGGTGCTTCTACTATTTCCTTGCTGCTCATTACCCTAATCCTGGAAAGACTTGGATAGGATACGGTAATGAGAATTTTGAGAAAGAAAGTTTGTGGATTAGCTATGTGACATCCATGTACTGGTCAATTACAACTTTGACAACTGTTGGATATGGTGATTACCATGCTCAAAATAGAAGGGAGATGCTATTTGTCATATGCTATATGCTTTTTAATCTTGGGATGACAGCATATCTGATAGGAAACATGACCAACTTGGTCGTTCATGGAACCAGCAAAACTAGACAATTTGTAAGTTCAGTTGTTTTTACTCCACTAATCTTGTTTTGACACATGATTATGAGAACTAAAGTTATTTTATTTTTGAAAATAGAGAGATACAATTCAAGCTGCTTCAAGTTTTGCACAGAGAAATCAATTGCCTGCGCCGTTGCAAGATCAGATGCTTGCACACTTATGCTTAAAATTCAGAACTGATTCAGAGGGTCTTCAACAACAAGAAAGTCTTGATTCCCTACCAAAAGCCATTAGATCAAGCATTTCTCATTTTCTTTTTTATTCACTTCTAGACAATGCCTACTTGTTTCGCGGCGTGTCAAACGACTTGCTTTTTCAACTGGTACTTTTTACTATATATCCACTAAGGTGGAATTTGGTTTGCATAAGAAATCTATGGGTATGGGTTTGATAAAATGATGGAATAGCCAAACAGGAATGATTATAGCTTTCTGTACAGAACTCTCTATGTGGGTTTGGAGGATAAACAGTTTTATTAGTATCATATTCGTTCCTTCAAACCTCTACCCACAAGTTCAATCCTTCAAACCAAACACCCCCGAGCAATATGTCCATTATTTAACTTTGTATTTAAACTTATAACTGCCACTTCTATGTCTAAAGGTTTCGGAAATGAAAGCCGAATATTTTCCTCCGAAGGAAGATGTCATTTTGCAGAATGAAGCACCAACAGATTTCTATGTTCTTGTTACAGGAGCAGTAGTGAGTCTTAAACTTCTTTATTTTATAATTATTGGCCTTAAAAAGAAGGTATTTATTAAACATGTTTGGTGGTTAATTATTTAATCAGGACCTTGTGCTTGTGAAAAATGGAGCTGAACAGGCAAGATTTCATTCAAATATATTAATTTTCTTTTTCTTAAGATTGTAGTATTACTGAAGAAATGATATCTAATGCCTGCAGTTTGTTGGAGAAGCTAAAGCCGGTGAACTTTGTGGTGAGATTGGGGTTCTTTGTTACAGACCACAGCTCTTTACAGTTCGCACAAAACGTTTAAGCCAGTTACTACGGTTGAACCGTACTACATTTTTGAACATAATTCAAGCAAATGTTGGTGATGGGACCATTATCATGAACAACCTCCTCAAGGTTTGTAAATCGTATACATTTATTTAAATTAAATATTCAACATAAATAAATGCAAGAATGCTTACTTTTTACTGATCCATGGAACAGCATTTGAAAGATATAAATGATCCGATTATGGAGGGAGTTCTGTTGGAGACAGAGCACATGCTGGCTCGTGGTAGAATGGATTTGCCTTTGAGTTTATGCTTTGCTTCACTCAGGGGAGACAATCTTTTACTGCAGAAGTTGTTAGAACGCGGTCTTGATCCTAATGAATCTGACAACAATGGAAGAACAGCCCTGGTTTGTTGATTAATTTTAAGAAAATAAAATGAAATTCTTACAGTTGACAATACCCTGCTCACCTAAATGTATGTTATAACTGGTTGTTTTTGGGAAACTTGCAGCACATAGCAGCATCACAAGGAAATATTAACTGTGTCCTGCTGCTGCTAGATCATGGAGCTGATCCAAACAGTAGAGGTAAGTACTTTCCTTTATGCAAATCGGATACTGGTTATTTTTCATCTTAACGGGTCAAACGGGTCAAATAAAACATTCAAAATGTGATGTTACTAAATCCCCATAATCATTTTATTTAAAAAGCACTATACTAATATTATCTGAAAGTGTATAGTTTCAGTCATATTTGACATGCTATCATCTATAAATAATTTAAAATTTCTACACAAAAAGGGTCACATTCAATCCCAACCAACCTGACCTGTTAAACAACACCAAAAGGCTATTTTGCTATATATTTAAAACCAAAACAATATTTCCATTTTCCAACGTTCATATGGTCAGTAGATCTGCTTTGACTTGATTAACTAACCGACCAGAATAACATAGTTTATGATTTCCCACAAATCATTGCACGACTCTTGCCAATTCTTGATGTTACAATATTATTTTTCAAGTCAATTTATGTTTTTCCAAACTACACCCACTTGTTAGTCAAATAATTGGAACTATTGTTGACACATCATGGCCTTTTTTCTATTTTAATTTTTATAAACATACAAAAGTCTCATTATGTCTGCATCATTATACACGTTTCTATGATTACTCGATTACAGTTATGAACTTTTTAAAGACAACTAATCTAGTTTCCACCTTGCTATCAATGATCTTGACATTAAACTTATGTATAATTTAATCTTTTCAATATTATTTTTTAATTTTTTTCTGTCTTTTGGCCTATGCAGATTCAGAAGGTAACGTTCCACTGTGGGAGGCCATATTGGGAAACCATGAATCAGTGATCACAATGTTAAAAGACAACGGAGCAACCTTGCTCTCCGGCGATGTGGGGCAGTTTTCCTGCATCGCCGCAGACCAAAACAAGTTGGACATACTCAAACAAATCATAAAACATGGTGGGGATGTAACGGTGCCCAAATCCAACGGTTCAACCGCCCTCCACGTGGCGGTTTGTGAAGGCAACATTGAGATGGTTAAGTTCCTGTTAACCCAAGGAGCCGATATCGACAAACCAGACGACCACGGTTGGACACCTAGAGACCTAGCTGACCAACAAGGCCACCATGACATAAGAAAACTTTTCTCATCAGTCAAGTCAACTGACAAAGACTACACCGTGTTGACCAAAACCTCATCACTCATTCCATTTCAGCGAGCCGAGTCGCGACACGTCCAGTTTCTTGGGAGGTTCAAAAGCGATCCCACGTTGATCCGACCCGTTTACCAGGACAGGGACGAGGGTCATCCGAGTCAACCCCGTCAAAGACGGAGGGTGGTTAATAATTTTCACAACTCTCTATTTGGAATAATGTCAAACAGTGAGAAACATGCAGAGTTGGTCTCTCCTAGAATGGTTCAGTCTGGGAAAGAGAGGAGTTGTCGGGTCGTCATTAGTTGTCCTAACAAAGGAGATGTCGTGGGGAAGCTTGTGCTTTTGCCACAAAGCTTCGACGAACTGTTGGATATCGGTGTTAGAAAGTTTGGTTTCGTGGCTTCAAGGGTCATGAACATGGAGGGTGCTCAAATAGATGAAATAGAGCTGATCCGAGATGGTGATCACTTGGTTTTTGACAGTGATGATGGTCTAAGAGGTCAACATGTAGATGGTCATGATCCAAGATAACACTTGGTTGGTCAATCTAGCTACTTTGTTTTGAATATTGATAATCCATATATGCTTGCAAACAAAGATCCCCAACAAGATGAGAGGGGGATAAATCATACACTATCTCATAACACTGAGAAACTACTCTCAAAAGACTTGTGTCGTGTTAATTGTAATTGTATAGATCAAATCTGTCGTCATACATGTTCGGGCCCTGGAGATGGTTACGTTTTTTTGTTATAAGAAAGTTAACAGTTTACAATTATGTGTTTATTATGTAATATTTGGTGATTCTATAGTTTTAAAAACCAATGACATGTTTGGCATTCAAAAGTTGTATTTTGTGTATGGAAAATTATTTTGAAAAGAAAACACATTTGAACTGATGAAACGTGATTCAAATGTTCGCGGGAATACTTCAGCATGCATGCACGTGCGTTTTGTTTGACTAAGTTCTGTAACGTCTAGTATTTGATATTTAAATAAAGTGTAACAGCTAGTTTGTTAGTTGTACCTATTCTTTAGGTTAGTTCCGTATTCCATTCTTTAGGTAAGGAGCAACAATGAACCTACATTGTATGTTAAAAGGAGGGACTCAAGAGATGTTATTTATGTGTGTCTATATGTAGACGACATAATTTATATATCTTCTTGTGTTGAGATGGTTAAAGAATTTAAGAATGGCATGATGAAAGAATTTGAAA
>BJCN01308526.1:8560-23695 GCA_018326445.1 Flaveria brownii
ATGTATTCCAATCCACCACTTCATGGTGCGTCTATTGTCGCGACTATACTTAAAGACAGGTATCCTAATCTCTTAAAAATGAAATAACATAAGAAAAAAATGGCTTTCTTTTTGGATTAGTATATTGTAAACTTTATAAAACTTATGTCTTTATAGTAATTTGTACAATGAGTGGACGGTTGAGCTTAAAGCAATGGCTGATCGGATTATTAGCATGCGCAAGCAATTATTAGAGGCCCTACAAGCAAGAGGTAAGACTAGTTTAAAAAAAGTTAGTAATAAGTCATACTTCACAGTATCATTTTAGCTATAAATCTGTGTGGTTTTCATATATGGCAGGAACACCTGGTGACTGGACTCACATTATAAAGCAGATTGGAATGTTTACATTCACTGGGCTGAATGCTGAACAAGTTGCTTTCATGACAAGAGAATATCACATCTACATGACTTCTGATGGGTAAACATAGATGATATTTATTTTTCACATATATCCTTTTAAAAGTTTAAAATTTATACATATCTTTTTAAATGTCATTTTAACAGATTCTTTAGTAAATAATATAATTGACTTACAGCAATTTATTTCACTGAATGAACAAACAGAAAACAACATTATTATGTTGAATCGTCTCGGTGCATAATTTCCTGACTATTTTATTTGCTATGGATGAAGATATGTTATTTTTAGTATTTTGAATGGATAAATATGATAATCATGAAATTGAAAAGGATACATATGAAATTACCTGCTATATATACGAGCCAAGATAAAGTTATATCATTCTGTTTTATTAAATATAAAATTTATTCTTTTTTATGCAGGAGAATCAGCATGGCTGGTTTGAGTTCAAAGACTGTTCCTCATCTTGCAAATGCTATGCATGCTGCTGTTACCCGTGTTGCATAAACCGACATATGTTGTAAGTTTAAATAATTTGTTTTCGGATTACCTTAAGCTGGCATGTTTATTGCCAAATGTGAAAACTTCATTTGCATTAATAAAATGAGCTCATGCGGTTTTGCTTAGTTTCTTGACAAAACTATTATTGGTAGGAAAAAGATCCATGAGTCAATAACTCTTGACTTAAAATTAGAGGTGACAATCTTATTATTAACGGGTCAAGTCTGGTTTTGTTTTATCATTATTCAAATAGGATTATTACAAAAAAAAAAAAACTTTGAAATCATATTTAAAGACTTTTTTTACTTGCAAAGACAGACAGAAAGTATTTATAATCTGTGATGCATAGAACATTACAGTCTATTCTTTCTGTAATACCATAAATTTTTAGTCCTATTTCACATAATAGATTATCTATAACTTACTTTATAATATAGCATATAAAAAGTGTTTTGGGTCAACCTACCCAACAATCCAACTTTTATTGGTTACCTGTCCCATGTGAGGCTTGTGACTTGTTACCTCTACTCGAAATTTATTATTTATAGTAGGAAAAAAGTGTACAATGGGCCATTAGAAAGAATAGGAGTATATTTACATTCAGTGGGCAATTCTCTCTTTATTAATCCTAGTTTACATCTCCATTAATGGCGGGTTGTCGGGCTTCTTAATTTGTAAGCTTCTAGTTTCTCCATATATGAATTCTTTGTTCTTGCCAAAATCTTGGCCGATTTGCTGTGATACTTTTCAGGCTCTTTATCATCTGGTTTAGGGCTAGAGGCACTGCTTGTTTCTTGATCAACACTCCACCCCATAAAATCTGATAGTGTCATCGATGTAGGCGAGCCTGTAGGTGTTTCACCAGGAGTTTGACCACTAGATTCATCCAACGTTCGTCGTGATGACATCGTCCTCTTTTTGGCTAGCAATGATGGATCTTGTGCCACATTATCTGCATAGAGTACATCCTCAATTCGGTTCATCACTGTGCTAGCTAAACTCTCCAACACCCTCGAATAGCTTTCCAATATAGCATGACCAACATCCTACATAAGTCAAAATATCAAAAACAAGTTACCTTGAAGGTGTTTGGATTATGTTATAGTGTTTGGATCTTCTTTGGTTGTTTCAAGTTCTAAACATATGACCAGTTCTCTTCATTTAATAAATTAAAATATAAAATGACAAAAAAAAAATGCATTCTTGTGAAAACAGATGAAAATGGAGGTAAGTAAGTATTTGTGTTTTACCTTTTAGGCAAATCAGATTTGTTACAGCTAGTGTAAAACTAATTATTTGACCTCAGTAAAAACTGTTTAGTTATTAGAATCTTGGTTTTATAAAGCTTGAGGGGTTTCGAGGCGCTGCTTCTTATGTACAACCAAATAAGCTTTACGTACAACTAAAAGTTGCATGTGTCTCATCTCCTTAACGTATTAGCCTTTTTGTCAAGTAAAGTATTAATAATCTCCTTATCTCTTCGGTTGCTTTTACATATTAAGCCTCCCACATACCCTAATTTTGACACCCATTTTGACCCAGATGTGCATGAAGCACCGCCTCAAGACCCCAAGGTGTTTTCTGATTGCCTCACCCTCATGCACGCTTTTTAAATCCAAGATTATACTTTGAGTTGTCATGATCAAATAATCAGTTTTAAAACACATATCCAGACACAATCTTCTTAAGGGTGGGGATAAAATATGAAATTTTCTTTCTTGTTCATACTTTGTTCGACTCGATTTTGCTGATTTCAAGTGACGATTGAGGAAGTCCAGGGAATTGTTGTTTTAACAGGAGCAAAATGGTTTCTGCTCTATCTTCAAAAAGTTCTCTTTTCTCCATACTTATGGCAGAACTCCATGAAGATTTTGAATCCTTTTGATTCATTTTTCTTTTCCATATAACTATAGAAGCTTCTATTTTGTTCTTGAGATCAAGAACATTGATCTCTGATGACAGATCCATGGTTGATAGAAACTGACTAGGGTCAAAAGAGTCAACTGTAATGCTTTTGTAGATTGAATCTCCAAGGCTCTCTCTTCCATTCTGGTAAGTTTAAAATGGTAAAAGAGTAATTAGCATTTCGATAAGATGGCAACTATGACAATTTTGAACCTTGTTACTTGCATATGATTCGATTTAGGTTATGTTTCACCTCAAACAGGTCAAAATGATAAAATTTAGTTACAAGGAAAACGGGTCAAACTTAAGAGAAGTCTGTTACAGTCTTTTCTTAAGCACATATCATCTTTGTACAAACCTTTTTTCACAAAGTTTAAGGAAATAGATAAAAAGTATCAGGTCAATTTGACCCGACTTGTTTTGACCCATACAAATTGTGACCTGTATGAGGCCAACCTTGCTGCCTTATAGTAAACAGTATTACATCCATAACTATTAGCTCATAAGTAAGGTTTATAATGTCGGTTTTGTAGTTACCTTTGGGAGATTATCGATGTAATTATCAGGAATCTCCATTTCTGCAAGTATTTCTGCATTTATCGCCATTGAAGCCTTCAAAACTTGATTAACACAATCTTTTTGATATTGCATCCATTTTCTTGATTCTTCAGAGAGTCCTTCTGGTGGAACTTTGACCGTCGGTAACCACCATTTATCGCTTCTTTGAACGCCCTTTTCTGATTCATCCGCGTCCTTAGACACATACCAGAACTGATTCTGGTTCTTGAAATTGTCTAGACAACCCTGCATCGTATGTTCTAATAATCATCTTGAAAAAATCAGGGAAAATGTTTAGATGTCATGTGAAATGGGAATCGAATCATTACAATGAGCATCGCGTCTAGTTTTTTTAGAGCCGGGATGTTCATTCTCAGATCGCCTCTTTGTTTTGTCTTCATAACCTGCAAAAATTTGATTATTTGATATTCTATAAGCAGAATCAGATAATCAACCCAATCAGCTATAACTAAACGAGTTGTAAAACCAATGAAACATGATTAATAGATGTTCATCTAAACGTTAATTGATTATTGTAATTTCAAGTCATTAGTATTTCGATAAAACGTCTCAAAACCGTAAACTCAAACGATCCTTAAAACACACGTACCTCCCTATTTGACCCGTCTTTGGATGCTTGTTGAGATGGGACGAAATCAACGATATAATCAGTCACAGACAGAAGCCACCCGACTTCTCGTCTCCATCTTCTTTTTCTATCTTCTGGCATTGGAGCAAGTTTGTGTTGCTCACCAAATGCAGAAGCTGCAAATTTACCCAAAAAAAAAAAGTTGGTCTAAAAATGTTTGGGATTATTTTATCTAAACTTCTTTGGAATTATGAAAGAAATAAGTTGTTTTGAATGAATAGTTTGAAGCTTCTTATTCCAAACAACCTGTTTTAAAAACAATTAGCGGATAATCCATCCGTTTTATAAAGGATTACCTGCTAGATTTGTAATGGCATTTGATAACGCTAAAGCAGATGAAACCCCTTTGCCTCCACCGGACATATCTTCTCGTAAAAGAAGCTTGGCAAACCTTTCTTTCATTTGCTCCAACTCTACAAAAACAACAAACGTGATTTTTTCAAACGTATTCGGTTTGAAAGATGAAAACTATAGAAAACGTACCATGACGCTTTACTTTTACCATAGAAGCGTGATCATTATCGCCTACGATAGTCTCTGGTTCATCCATCGATGTCATGTTTCTTTACTTTTGACAAATCTAGAAATGCTATCGATTGTCTTCGTGTCTCTAATGATATGGGTAAAATTCTTGTGAAATATGAAAGCCGGTAAGAAATTTATGAGAAATTTGTTTGATTGGTTTTTTATGTTTGTTGTTAGGTTTTGTTGTGTTTATTTCTATTTTCGGTGATTACGAGCATTGAATGCGGAGTTCATGTTTTCCCTAAATAATGGATGAAACTTGAAAAAAAGGGTTTGAACTTTAAATAGGTCACTTTTTGAAACTTAAGGGGCTAAAAATGATAAAGTTGAAAGATAACTTACATTATATATGTACTTTATAATAAGATAGGTTGAATTATCTTATATGTTAGGGTTAAAATTTATTAAATAACGACATACCTTAACTCCTAAGGATGTAATTGTAGTTGGACATCATGTAACATATACTAGAATAAAACTTATAAGTTATCTTTATGATATTAAACCCAAACCTAGACTAAATGATTGTTTGGTAGTATTTTAATGGTCATTAAAAAATTATATCTTAATGGTTTATAGTTTCTAAATAATTAAGAGGTAACATTAAGTTTTTTTAAAATATATGTATATTTAAAAAATTATATTGATTATATATTTTGATTATTAAACCGGTTTAACAAATTTAGAAAACATCTAAAAAAACCATTAATAATAATTTCTCTCTCAAATCTTATAAACTATAATGTGTAATCAACTTTTGGATGTAAAAGCCATTTCATTGAGACTAAAAGGGGAATAATGACCAATGAGTTTCCCAATGAATATTATCGTCACTTTTGCCTCTTTCTTTTCTTCTGTAAAAGTAGCCTTCCATTCAACAAATTAAAGCTTTAGTTAAAATTAATAAAGAATGTTTAAAACAACTCCGTCTATTTTTTAACGGTTAATTGAATCACTTATACGTCAATAACCCACTCCGTTATTTTCATTATTTTAATACGAAGCCTTGTCACTAGGCTTGTGTGTCCTTGAAAGGAAGCTCATATATTAGCCTATCCGCATCAATCAGGAACTTGAGATCACACTCAGTAAAAACACACATTTTAGATGAAAAAACCCCTTGGCCCAACCTAATATCCCTTATTTTTGTTATTATTATTATTATTATTATTTATCGTCACATGTGAGCCTTGAACTCACAACCCCCATTGTTTTTAATAAAATCTTAAAGTAATTCACCTCAACAACTTAAAAGAATCATTAAAAATTATTCGTTTACCACTAAAAAAATAAAACAACTCTCTAACTACATGCTTTTACTCTCTCATACATGATATATGTAATATTTTATTATTTTTAAAAGATCGTGTTATAATATAAACAAAACTAACTTCGTGTGTGATCTTTGAGCCCAAATTAGCCGGGACTTACTTTATTATTTTAACATGAATTAAATTAAAATGAATGGATTTATGATGATTGATGAAATTGGGATTTGAGTAATATAAGTGCTTGTGGGAGTATAAATTAAACATGAAAAAGAAAAATACAATTTGTTAAAAAGGTTTGGTGAAGCAACATCATGTGGGGTCAGCAACGAATCAAAGCATAGATATGATATGATATGATAAATGATAAATGATAATTGATAATAGCGTCGGTGATTTCGGGCCTTAACCATAAACGGTGGAGTATCAATATACAAATTCTACTTTTAATGGGCCGAATGGGCCCCACATATACAATTTTTTTTTTCATTTATTCCAACCCAACTACCTTTTGACTCATGCCACATTTTCTAAATATTTAAATAAAGTCATACATGATTGATGATACACACAACGTTCTTTTTTAAGGTGAGATTTATTCAAAACTATAAAAGTTCTATCAATATCTTGCTAATTAAGAGATCATGAAAAACTAAGTGTTAATAATCTCCGGATCAATTAGTTTGGAAGGAGGTAACACGATGACATTTTATAGTTCGAGTTTCATTTGATGCAATATGCTCAGGTGGGTCAAAGTTTTTACTAGAGTGTGCCTTCGAGGGGTGAGTTTCTCTAGGAATAGAGGGCGGGTCGGGTTACCAGTTTTGTTTATGTTTGAAGAGCATGAGCGGTCTTTCTCTAATGGTTTTACCTAGGTGGTCGGACTTTAGAGATAGCAATCAAATCTGAATCCGATGTGAATACTCGAAACCCGAGACATCTGGGACGGGTATGGGGTTAGGTAAGCGGGTATGGGACCGGGTTAGGTAAGCGGGTATGGGTACCGGACTTTAGAGATAGCAATCAAATTTTATTTATTTTAAGTGTATTATATTTCTTTTTAGTTATGTTATATTATCCTAAAGTTTAGTTTCTTCTTTTATAGTACACATTTTTTATTGTATGTATATGCTATATTTTTTTTCAAATGATGTGAGTACAAAAGGAGAAGAATTTATAGGTTGTAATAGTTGTAATACATATACATTTGTATAAAATGGTCAACAAACAAATGTAAATGAATCACAAGAGCAAGATTAACACACTAACGAAGATGGTAGAGAATAGAGAGGAAAAAAAAAAAGAAATTAACTTCAACATGTAACCGATAGATACCCGACGGATATACCCAACGAGTATTTTTTATTATTAACTACCTGATACATACCGATGGATTTTGGCCAGGTACGGGACACACTTTTCTAATCAGGTATATGATTAGGATTACCCAAAACCGACCATTGTCATTCCTATCTAGCTTATAGTATTCATTGATCGTTCAAATAAATATAAAATATAGCTTTTGCTGAACATTTCATCCTTGAGAAGGTTAGAGACTGGAAGTTAGTGAAAGTTATATTCGAACTTGAGATTTGTGCTTGAGATATTCAAATGCTTAATTACCACCATATTACTTGTTTAATGGTTAGGGTTCATATTGATGTGGTGGTATTCGACATATGAATCATATTAAAAAAATTGACATGTGAACAAAATCATACCAAACTCAATATTCAAGTTTGCTTCATCATAATTCAAGAAGAAAAACAGTTCATTTAACTCGAGGAACTTGAAAGTTGATTCGAAACACATGATATAACGAGTATACAGTTACAATTTTTTAAACGATTATTAATCTACTTTTAAATTCATATAACTTGTCTACTTTAGAAATTTATCACTCAATTTTTAAAGGAAAAAAAAAACACATTTAGACATTTGACATGTTGTTAGACACAAAGTTGCATGATAAATGATCCATTGTATTTGTACATGGTAAGGTGTTAATAGTTTGTTTAATTTAGGTTTTATTAATGCATTGATGTCGAAATAATGATACTCCACCCAATTAAAAATATATCTCAATTCATCATCAATTGAGTATGATGCCCTTTGACTCATATTAAACTTTTAAATTCTTAGCTAGAAAAGTATGCAAAGGTGTGAGTATTGTTTTATTTTAAAAACAAAGTTATCATATATCTTTTTCTTTTTGTTTAAATTTTAAATACCAAAAAGATATAAACTTGTACTATGCAAGTTTAAACAACCCACTCCACAGTCCCCTCTCACCTCCGATCATCGCTACACCACCACCACGCCCGTTGTATCCACCACCATCTGCCACCATGTCACCTACGAACAAACTTAAAGAACATGAACTCGACTGGTTTGTGTTCGTTTGTTAACTTTAACCAACAGATGAAAGAATGCAGAAACTTAACTGAAATTTTTTTCCTGTTCATGTACACTTGTTAATATTTTAAATGAATGGTGCATGAAAGTAAGGAAACACCTACAAATACAGACAAAATTCAATTAATGCAACACAAATATTCAGATATAAACAAATGTAAATGAATGAATGAAAACGAACGTTCCCTCCAATGTACATGAACAAACAAGACTATGTTTTTTTTTCTCTTATTTAACTAAATAAACAAAACATACATACAGAAACTTTAATAAAGGAACAAACATACAGAAACTTTACATTCAAAGGTTCACAAAACGTTTTTTTTACAAATATTAATGCATGACCACTTCACACTCTCCTCTAATCTGTTTGTGCCTCTCCTCACCCTTTCCAAAACACTACAACATCTAGGAAGAGGACTCAGTAATCGGTATCAGAGTCAAGTGGTCTATTAAACTTCTCTTTATTTTACTATCTGATACTCATTATTAATGCGTAACATACAAAAAGTGACCCGATTTGCCATTCATCGATAATAGTTCCCATATACTTTAGGAAATGATGGTTCAAATTCAAAATTTACGTGCCCAATACATCATAAATTAAAGTAGGATTTGAAATTGATGTCTAACAGACAAGAGGCAAACAAAAGATTGGTAGGGATTAAATTACATTTAAAGCTCCACCCCAAAAAAGATACTAAATTGAGCCCAACAAGGCTCTTGTGATTCTATTAAGTTTTCAGAATACTGGAACAATATATTTATGTAAAATATATTTCTAATTAGGTTGAATATTTAAAGAAATCTTTACTACTTTTTCATAATGTTAACACCGGATATATCATATATATTTGAAACGATCACTTTTAATTTATTAGTAAATATTTAAAGTTTTGTTACTTGTAGGTTTTTTTCATCTTTTTGTTTTAGCTTCTATTTGTGTGTTATTGTACGTCACTATGTTATATATTTTCTAACTATTACCACAACTATTTATCACACATTTTCAGTAGTGATCAAGTTATAAACAACTATTAACATAATGTGATTAGAGAAAACTTGTAAACCAAAGTCACCTAGAGGTGTATAAAATCTATTTTTTCTCAAATAAAACAAACTAACAAGAACTAGCTATTTTAAAAATAGTTTCAATTCTAGCTTCTTTATTTGAAAATGAGTTTTCAATTTCGATCTTGTTTCTACTTTCAAAATATACAATTTTATTGTCATATGCTAGAGGTGTAAAAAAAACCAATTCGGGAAAAAAAACTGGTCAAAAAAACCAGGCCGGTTTGAAAAAAAAAAGGGTTGGCAACCCGATCCGAATCGCCGGTCTGTATACTGGTTTGATAGCCCCACACCCAAAACCTATTCAAAAATAAAAAACCGATTAAACCGGTTTATTAAAAAAATCAGTTTCAAACCGGTTTGACAGGTTCAAATATGCAGTGAGTAAACTGATCTGAGTTGCTGTTATTATCAATTTGGCGTGAAGAAGTTGTAATGGTTGGTGATTTAAATCTTTGTATCCTGTCTAGCTCCCCATTGGAATCTTTTTTCAATAAAAGTTTTCTTAGTTAAAAAAATTAATATACTCTTAAGAGAGTGATATTTATTTACCATTAAATAAAATAATTTGATGGTTTTTGTTTTAACCTTCTATGCTAGGAGCCAAAGCTGCCAAACGGTAATCATTTTATCACATGAAAACATGATTATGCAAATAATTATCTCTCTTTTCAATAACTATAATTTCTTGGGATACCCATGAGAACACAAATCACAGACTTTCTTAAACTCCAATTATTACTCATCAGTCACACCACACGTAACGTTCTTTCACCATTCATACTCTCATATTACTTCACCATACAACCATATTTTGCCCCCTTTTCTTCAATTCGCCATCAATTCTTCATCAAATATGTTGCTTCACCTGCAAACTTGCTCTTACCATCATCATCATCCATCAATCTTTAGTCTTTAACTCTTTACACCCAATTGAAAACACTTATAATTAGCATATTAGCTTCTTAATGATCCAACTAGTGTTCAATCTTGAATTCTTGATTTTTACACTGTTTTTCTTTCTTTTTCTTTAGGTTTTAGTGGTGGGTTCATTACAGAAAGTCAAGATTCACTTGCTATGTAGATGTTTCTTCACCTGCAAATTTGCTCTGACCATCACCATGATCCATCAATCTTTAGTCTTTAACTTCTTACCCCAATTGAAAACACTTACAATTAGCATATTAGCTTCTTAATGATCCATCTAGAGCTCAATCTTGAAATCTTGATCTTTACACTGTTTTTCTTTCTTTTTCTTTAAGTTTTAGTGGTGGGTTCCTTACAGAAAGTCAGAATTAACTTGCTTTTTTGTTTTTGATATCTGGATCTCGACAAACTAACAATAAACTTACTTTGATGTTTCATTAATGGTGGATTAGCATCTCAATTTTACTTTTTTCCACCTGGGTGTTTGTTATTACCCAATTTTTTAGACATTTGAGTGAGAATCAGGGTTTGGTCAATGGTGATTACTGCTTCTGGTGGCAAAATAAACACTTAATAAGGTACTGATTCTTTTTCTTTTGGATCATTTGCTTATTTAACCTAATCTGTTAAGGGTTTTCTTTTTGGATTCTTGTATAGATCTGTCACTGTATGTTGAGATTACATTCTTGTTTCTTTATTGATGGGGATTGATGAGTGATGATACTTTAATTTTGCTTTTGTCTTGTTTGTCTTGAAGCCGGACAAATTGTTTGATGTTTGTCTTTTATTTAATTGAAAATTGTTGATAGAATATGCAACATATGTAAGCCAAATGGGAATTTTCATATATTTTTATGAAGTTTCTGACTTGATCAATCCAATTATCTTGTAAACAGAATATGCCTCAAGAAAGCCTGAGATCAGTTGTGTTTAGATCATTTGTCACTTGTGAAGATCCAAGAGGTGTAATTGAAGGGAAAACAATCAGAATATCGAAAACTGGCCCAGCTAAAATGAGGTCCCGAAAACTCGAAAAGGAATCAAAATCAAAGAGTTCAAAAGAGCAAGAAAAAATGTCTATTGTTGAGGTGAAAAATGGAGCTCAAAAGCTGAATCAAGCTATAGATTCGTGGTCGAAAGGGGTTGGTTTCAAAAGTCGACAGAAAGATATCGTGAAAAATTTGCTAAAAGGGGCTCTTGATCTTCAAGATTCTCTCATGATGCTTGGAAAGTTACAAGAAGCTTCATGTATGGCTAGTTATAAGAAGAAGCAAGAGAAACAAAGTGAAGAACATCTTAGCAGAATTGGTTCGGATCGGTTTGAAAGTTTTCGATCTTATGATTCAAGTTATCAAAAAGAAAGAAAATTAGAAAATGGGTCATCAAGAGATTGTTTCTTGGAGCTTAGAGAAGTGATTAAAGAAGGTCTTACAAAACAAAATCTTTTGCCACCAAATAAGCCTTATAAAGAAAGTGTTTCTACAAGTACAGACACAGATACATCAACAGGTTTGATCTACTCTCTGCAATTTATGTTAAAAATGTTTTAAAAATTATGTAAAATTCATGATTTAAATAATTTTTTAGTTAATTTTATAGCTTTTCTGGCCAGCAGGTAAAAAGAAGTTGCAATTCTCTTCTGATATAGCTTCAACAAGCTCAAGCAGATCATCTTCACTGGTGTATTCGACTCATGAATTTACTTCATCTGAGTCTTTTTCATCAAAGGCCACAGAGGAAAAGTCAAAAGGTTCAAACTTGATTGCAAAACTTATGGGTTTAGAAGAGTTACCCTCAAAACCACCCCAAAAGCAGTTGGAAGTAAGTAGCAAATTGAGGCCTGTTTTCGATGTCGACTTGCCAAATGTGAAGAAATCGCATTTTTTTGTTCAGGAATCAGACCGACAACATATGTCATTAGATGAAATCGTTACAATGATGCAATCTAAAGGACTTTTGACAAGCAACAAGCAAGAAATCAAACAAACTAGCAAAAGATTCATAGATGATACACCGCCGATTGTTTTAATGAGACCTCAGCGTTTAGGTTCTGATAATAACACAGTTAAAGTTTATGACAATCCAATCAGAATGATTCATCAAGAAAAGGCGAAAACTGACGACAAAAGTGTCAAGAATAGAGGGACATCCAAATCACCTTCTAATAATCAGAAATCTTCTGTTCCTATTGTCACAAAACCACAAAAAAAGCAAGAAGTTCAGAAGAAAATAGACAAGATTCAAAAGATGGCATCACCAGTTAAGAAAAAACCAGGAGAGAATGCAAAATCACCAAATTTAGTTTCGAAGAATGATTCTTTGAAGCAAGTGAAGCCACAGAGAAGTGTTCACCAGAATCCCAAATCGTCTTCAGTTGTATCTACCAATAAGTTGAAGAACCAAACAAAGAACATTAAGACTGAAAAACCGGTCAACAAGGCATTGTCTACCATTGTAAGTTCTTTGAAGTTACAAATGTTATGCCTAAAGTAAAGTTTGATCTGAATTTGATACATGTCATTGCAGAGTCATGATGTTTTGCAGATCAAATTGCCTAATCAGAAAGAAACCGAGGATTTTGAAGCTAAAATTAAAGGTAAATCACATACATAACCATAAGATTCATGTTTTATTATTCTTTAGTTGATATGAAAATTTGAAAGTTTTAGTATAAATTTGTAAATTAATGGTCTAATTGCATAAAAAGATTACTAACTTTGATTATACTTTTGTTTTGTTTAAGCAGCTTATTTTAAGCTATGTTTCAAAAAAATTTCTAGCTTTGCTACTGTCAACTGATGCACGAGCTATGATATTTACATGGTTTGAATATTGATCTCTTTTCTGTACAGAAATTGAAAATGTGAGACATCAATCTCTACATGAAGCTTTTGAAAACGGTTCATATCATGTTAGAGATGTTACTACGGGTACGGATCTTTCTGAAACTATAAGCAATCAAGAAGAAAGTACTGCTTCTGATGTCTGTGAACAGAAAGCAAGAATCTTGAAAACTGTAAGTGTTTTCCATACAGTTTTCCAAGATTCTGAGCCAGCCAATTTCTACATTCTTCATGACTGTGTAAACGAGTTTTTGGAGCATGAAAACCAAAGAAAAAATCCACTGATTCAAATTTCCATTTTACCATCAAGGGTTCACAATTCCGAGGATCAGATGATGAGGGATATCGCGAAAAAGTTTGAAACTTTACAAAATTACAGCATGTTTTCTGAGGAGAATTGTAATGCAGATGTAATTTCTGGATTGTTGGAAAGAGATTTGAATATGACAACAATTAGTGGAGTGTGGGGTACTACTGGTTGGAAAGATGGTTGTACTATTAATGAAATTGAGGAAACTGTTTTAGATTTGGAGAAGATGGTTTTGAGCAGATTAATTGATGAAATGCTTTTGGAACTTGTAAGCAAGGACAGATTTTGGGGCGGAACTTGGAACAACAGTAAGGTTGCTGTCATGTGACATGAAGATCATAGGTCCAAGTCGTAAAAACAACCTTTTGTAGTCAGTAGGCACCCTCTGGACCCGCATATGTGAGAGCCTTGTGCACTAGGTTTGCACTGAAGAAAGGAATAGTAGAATTCTGTAGAAAATAGGCGATGGACGTTAATGTTCTGAAAAGGGAATTACAAGTTAGAGCTATTGTAGCGTATAATGACTTTTTAGAAGTTGAGTCGATAAATTATGGGTGCAGGTGTTGTTTTCTTCATGTTGAAATAGCAAAAGCCGACCCGATCGCATTTTACTGACTTGTATTTTATTGTGTAAGCTAATATACATCACAATCTAACTTTGAAGTAGTTGCAAGAAATACATTTTGTATATTAAGATAACTTTTGATCTGAATTTTTGGGATTTATGTGTGTAGTAAGTTGTATGCAAGTTTGTTTAAAAAGTTTGAGAGGGTTTAAATGTAGTCTTTTCATCTCGCCAATATTATAAACATGATTATGTTTAATTGTGGATTTCTTATCCCGTCTATAACAAATATACTTAAAAACACATTGATAATATTTAAAACATGACTTCTTATGAACTCAACATTCTTGTCAATAGTCACCGTAAGATTTGCCTAGTAAAAACAAAACATGATCGTTATTTTTATCTTATGTCATACTAACTCTTAAAATATAACAAACAAACAAACCCAGTATATCCCACTCAAGAGCAGGGTCTGGGGAGGGTAGGTGTAAGCGAGTCTTTCCTCTATCTTGTTAGATAGAGAGACCGCTTCCAAAGAGACCCCCGACTCGATAGCAAAAATAACTCTTAAAATATAAGAAAAATATAAAATACTATTCCATTGTTTCCATTTTTATCTATCTTAATAATAAATCAGCAAGTTTTTTCATCAACTAATACATATTTGATATTTCTAGCCTTCTAGGCAACAAATAAATTTTGTTTTCTTATATTCTCTAAACTAGGTTACAACCCCGTGTAATACACGGGTTAAATAAATTTACTGTTACATGATTTATAATATAAAAAATTATGTATTAAATATTGTGTATTATACGGATTGAATAAACTCATGTATTACACATTTGAAAATTTAAAGTTAACATATTTGAAATTTTAATTATGAATAGTTATTAATTAATAAATATATATTATATCATTTAGAATTAAGAGGAGAGAGAAGCGGGAAAACCAATTATTACATGGCCTAGATTGGTGACAAGTGTCCGGATTTATTTTTATATATTAGTATAGATATCTTTTCTACTAATTTCCATTTACTTTATATATTTTTTAAAAAGCAGTGAGATGAAAAAGACGAATAACATAAACATTCCCCATGTAAGACTATCCGAACACATCGAAACTCATTCAGAAAAAACTCACTCAAAATTTGCTCGGTTCTAAACAAAACGAGCCCGAGCCCGAGCCG